>PVLD010007398.1:0-91905 GCA_004027595.1 Dinomys branickii | reverse complement strand
TTCTTTGAAGTGTTTCCCTTGCAACTTCATTCTTGTTCATGAACTCTCTGCCTACTCCTATGTCTTCAAGATTTTTACCTACTTTCTCTTCCAATAGGTTTAGAGTTTCTGTTTTAATGTTGAGGTCTATGATCCATTTTGACCTGAGTTTGGTGCATGGTGATAGACTGGGGTCTATTTTCAGTTTTCAGCAAGAGGCAAGCCAGCTTTTCCAGCACCATTTATTAAACAGGCCTTCTTTTATCCAGTGGGTTTGGTCGACCCCTTTGTCAAATATTAGGTAGCTGAGTGGGTTTTTTGTTGTGGTTGCATCTTCCAGTCTGTTCCATTGATCCCCCTCAGGTCTGTTATTTAGCCAGTACCAGGTTGATTTTATTACAGTTGCTTTGTAGTATAATTTCAGGTCAGGGATTGTGATTCCACCTGACTTGTCCTTATTGCCCAGGATTGCTTTTGCTATTCTGGGTCTTTTCTGGTTCCAGATGAATTTGAGGCATATTTTCTCTAGATCTGTGAGGTATGTTAATGGTAGTTTGATGGGAATTGCATTGAATCTGTATAACAGTTTTGGTAGTATGGCCATTTTTACAATGTTAGTTCTTCCTAACCATGAGCATGGTATGTTTTTCCATTTATTGAAATCCTCTTCAATCTCCTTTTTCAGGGTCTTATAGTTTTCACTGAATAAATCTTTCACATTCTTTGTTAGATTGATTCCTAAGTATTTCAATTTCTTGGTTGCTATTGTAAAAGGTATGGTTTCCTCAATTTCTCTCTCAGTCTGTTTGTTGTTCGTGTACAGGAATGCTATTGATTTTTGGGTGTTTCTGTCTCCTGTCTTCAGGGACAGCAGCGTGGTTGTTTGGGCAGCGTCTTCTTGCGCTGCAGGTCGAACTGTCTTCATTTCCACAGGAGCTCTGCAGTCTCGGGTCAGGGTGACGGGCACCAAGGACTGAAAAGGGCGTCTACAGAGCAGCTCCTCTCTTCTCTCCATGTGCGTCCTCTGAAGAAAGGACTTAGAAGAACACAGTGAAAACCAAGAAAAAAGCCCTCTCCAGGAAGGTGGCCAGAACCTTGCTCTTGAACTTCCAGCTTTCAAAACTGGAAGAAGATAAGTTACTCTTATTTAACCCACACAACCAGTGGTACTTCCGTAGCAGCACGAGCAGACTCCTGCAGACCCGGGTGGTTTGGGACCGTATCCCTATGTTCAGTGCATTACCTCACGGAGCCGGGCAGCGCCCGACACTGACCGCTCTTCTGCCTGAGGCCCTCGTGGCCAGCTTGTGTTTGGCTCCCATATTGCCGTCTCTTTCATCTCTCGGCCCTTCTACTCTGGGCAGTTCTGATTTTTTTTCCAAAAGTAGCTGCTTCTCTATCCACTTCACAACTGTTTATAGTCATATGTTTATTATACCTACTTTTTAATGATATTCAATCAGCACTTGCCCCTTTTCCCTTAAAGAGACACTTTTATAATTTGAAATATCTCTGCAATATTGTCTCTAATATAAACATGGACTTTTTTTGTACTTTTGCTATAACAATCTTGTTCTTTCCCTACCCAACATAAGATGAAAAAGTAGTGTTTCAGTCAAGAACACGTGAGTGAAAAAGTACTGTGATGTAATGATATTACATCATTTCTTTTAAGAATAAGTGAACAATGATATCTCATGTGGAAAGATTTATAGTCTGGAAAAGACAATATACAAACATAGACATGACTATCCTATAAATGGAATGTGACTGATGCTGTTAAACTTCAATTACTTTGAAATAAGAAACTAACTAAGGCCAAGTAACTCAAAATATTGTATTGAAAATGTGTTATTTAACTTATGTTTTGCAGAATGAGTAAGAGTTTGCAATGGAACATTATGAAATGAAGCCTGCTAGGAGAAGGAACAGTGTAGTCGGCCCTTTATACCTGTGGGTTCCACATGTACAGATTCAAACACATGTGGATTGAAATCGTTTTATGACTTAGTCTGTTTTGAACACGTAGACATTTTTCTTGTCATTATTCCCAAAGGCATATGTTACGGCAATTGTATATAGTACTGATTACATATCAGGAGTAATCTAGAGATGATTTACAGTGTATGGAGCATGTGAGTGGGTTCGATGCAAGCACTGCACCATTTTATAAGGAACTTGACCATCTGTAGATTTTGGTATCCATGGGAGCAGAAACCAACCTCCCCATGGATAGAAGGGCCCATTGCCTCAGAAAAAAATGAAAGAGGTGAAACTACTCCAGTTTTTTGGAGAAAATGTTCTTTTATTGTGCTCATTAAAAACATGCTTTTCCTTTTATTTAAAGCAGTTTTACCTGGACTCCCACTTGGAAACAGTCTGTTAATTAGTGTCTAAGATACTAATTGCTTCTACAGGGAGGTTTAAAGAAAATTTTATATTTACTTCTTTTCCTGGGATTTTATTAACCCATATTTCTTTTCTGCATATACTCAGTAAATAAAAGTAAGATTTGACTTCACTAAGAGCAAAATGTTTTCACCTGTGATCAAACAAACCGCTCCTCTAGTGGCACACGGAGGCAGGGGTGTCCGATGGCCTGTCCTGCTTTCGGCCTGCGTGACCTGAGCATGTACTGTACCTGCTGGGCCAGGCACAGACACATTTCTACCCCACCCCTGCAGCAGCCACATTGATGTTCTGGGTGTGCCTCCAGTCTGAGGAGGAGGCCAAGCGTTCCCAATGAGCCGTGGGACCTTCCTGTATTCGGTGGCCCTAGTTGGGCTCTCCAATAGCCTCATGTCCCAGCCCTGTCCTTTCTCCTGTTTGCTCAACCTGATAGTCCCTGAAGCCTTCAACCAAATTAGAGTGGGTGTGGAAAGCCTTTTCCTGGCAGCTTAGGGCAAAAAGACAAGGGCTACTGTGTCCCACTCCGTTGGTCTCCTTGTGATGAGATCTGTCCAAGCAGAGTTCAGCTAGGGCTGAAGCCAGAGAAGTTGCTGAGGGGAACCCCGGGATATGCTGGGTAGAGTGGGGATCCTCAAAGATCTGACTGAGACATGGTGGGCTGTGGCTGTGAGGGTTGAGGTCTGGGAGCCCGCACCAGTGTAGACCAACCAAGGGCCTGGCTTCAGTGGGCAGCTGCTTTGCTGCCCACCTGTGCCCTGCACCGTATTTATTGCTAAGTTATTGTCCAGGTGGGGTAGCACTTGGCCTGCCCTCACTAGGTATTTATTGCTGGATATAGTATATGTTTGTGATATATAAGGTTTTCCTTATTTTGTGTATAATCAATAAATGCCTTATAAACAGACAAAACAATATAAAGCAAAACTCTGTTATCCCTTTTAATTAGCATGGGGAATTTTTCCTCTCAGTTTTTACTGAAATACCATTTAAAGCTTTGATCCAAAGACTAGAGAAATTCAGTGGAGTTGGCTCAGGCAATTGGAGGAGGATGGATGGCTAATGTGAAATTCCATGAGCCCAGGACTCAGGAAGATTACGAACAAGGTCCGCAAGAAGCAGGGCAGGTGCTGCTGCTCATCATCTCTGGACTCAGCTTCACCCTAAGCAAGAACAGTGCAGTGCTCAGATTCTATCCGCTGCCTCCTTCCATAGTTCATGGTTTCTGTTTCCTCCAAGGTTCAGGAACGGCATCACAATTTCTCTAGTCCCAGTCAATATCGTGATTTTTCAACTTCAACAGTCAGTGCTAGTTTCTTGATTGGTCTGTATTTTTTCTCTTTTTTGCATTTTGTTAGTGAAAATTTTTGATTGGATTTTCTTTTTATTGTGTGGCAGATCACATTGTTTTTACTGTCCATGTTACATAGACAGCCAATCCTGGTTAAAGGTTCATTTCTGCAGCATTCGGCATGACTCTTAGAAGTGAGAGTCCCACAGCATTTACAGGCTTTTTCTTTAGGAGGGGCTGCAAAGGATGCTTCACTTAGAATGTAATGCAGTCTGGAAAATGTAGGGTCCACCTCTTTAGATAAGGGGCATAAAGGACATAAACGTAAGGTTTGTTTCTTCCAGGTCTTAAATGAAGAAGCCAAAGAGATCTAGAAAGAAACACATAGACTTGCTCATTCACATACAAATGCGTCTTTCAAAACTCAGCATCGGGATCTGTTTCAAAGTCAAGCTCTTGTAGCTTGAGAGTAGTTTTAGGTGTCATTTCTTATAATTCTACATATGGGCATATGAGTGTGCTATTCTTCATACTTAGTAAATATATTTTATGTAATACATAGTAGAGGAGAGAGAAAAGGGAAGGAGGGAGGGTGAGAGAGAGACAGAGACGAGACAGAGATGGAGACAGAGACAGACAGAAAGAGAGAGTGGACGGGTGTCTGTGCTCTTTGTGCAAGTCACACTGCTCTTTTCCCTCTCTCAAGAACAGTTGCTCAGCGTCTGTAGCAGTTTTCTTCCTTGTCACATGCATAATACGAAGTGAGTACAGTACATGGTTAGCAGATAATCACAGTACAACTCGGAGCTTGGCTTTATCTTTCATTTTTACTGATACGTATTTATTCACTGATTCATTCATTGTCTTATTTTCGGTAGTGCGGACGAAATGCAGAGCCTGACTGAGCTGGGCTCCAGCCCTTTGGGTTTTTAATTTGAGACCATAAAATATAAAGGAAGCCCACAGAGTAAATATGTTACATATAGGATGTCTTTTTGTTTTGGAAGATTTGCCCTCCTATGCAGCCAGAAGTCGAACACAACTGGTCCCATAGATGCTCACAAACATGAAGCCTTGGACTGATTTTCCCAGGAACTTCTCCTGTGGCTGTGGTCACTTACTAGCCACAGCTCAAATTTAAAATGATAAGACCAAATTGAGCTGGGCCACCAGCCCTGTTTCGTGCCAGAAAGAAAACAGTGAAGGCAAGGGACTCAGGGCAGAAACATTCACCACTTGTCTTCCGCAGTTTGGCTCATTCATGCACAAGGCATAAAGATGGGGGAGACTTAGGTCTTAAAATATGTTAGTTTTCCATTACTATAAACCTGAGACAGTCAGCTTATAAAGATGAAAGGTTTACGTGGGTTCACAGTTTTAGAGGTGGCAGACTGCAATCAAGCAGGTCCACTGCCTTTTGGCCTTTGATGTGTGTGCCAGGAGACAAGGGCAGGGAGAGCGAGGTGGACCAGAACCAGTCACCTCCCAGCTAGGAAAGAAAGAGATGGGGTGGGGGGAAGTGGACTGCGGCTCTAGAATCCCTGTCAGAGCCGTGGCCCCAGGGACACAAAGACGCCCCACTAGGCCCAGTCCCTCAAAGTCACAGCACCTCCCGGCGGTGCCATCCGTTAATAGGTGGACTTTGCTTGAACATTCAAGACGCAAAAGTCTAGGAGTCGTCTGCTGCATAAAAGTTTTGATAACCACTGCTGACTTATGCTAAATGAAAACACGAGGGGATGGTACTTTCCTTTGATCCACTGTTGACACACAGTGCTGTGCCGTTGATCTACATCTCCAGCATTCCATTTATATGGTATTCCGAGGAGAGCAGGGACTTGAGGAAGTAGGATCAGCATTTCCAAGGAAGCGAGGGGCTGAGAGATGAATGAACTACCCGAAGCACAACACGGTGCGGAGTGACACCTCCCTCCTCTGTGTTCTGTTCAGTGGCAGCTGCGCGGCTCTATGAAGTTGTTACAACTCCCGGCATCAGATCCCAGTAAACTAAATTTTATTATATATTAATTTATAAAACAAAGTTTAAAAACAACATGGACCAACATTATATCGCTTATAACTATTACTACATGAGAGATTTTCTTAATCCACTGTTGAGACGCAGTGCGGTACCGTCAGCGGTAACAGCTAGTTTTCACCACCGGCCACACGGCGCCGTTTGTGGTGCCCCGCCTCGCACCCAGCACTGACCTGGTTTTTACGACAGAACTCGGAATCCTGGTGCTCAAGACGATGAGGTGGAAACGTGTCGCCTCTCAGGGTGCAAGTCCAGCTCACCACCGAGCACAGCAGTGACACAGCAGTGTCGCCAACGACACAGCCACCTTGGGTGCTGCAGTTTTCCACGTGGGCGCAGGCCGAGCACCGTGACTAACAGGCTGGTGAAGCTTGCTGGTAACACGCGAGGACAGCAAGACAGTAACTGGTCAAAGAAAAGTTCTTTTCAGTATAATGGAAGAGAAAAAAACTGTTAGACTCAAGAACAGAGGGAAGGATGTTTTCTAAGGAATATCGTTGCTACCAGCTTCAAAGATTTCAGAGTCACCTTGCCCAGGCACAGATGCTGGATGCGATCCCTGTAGAGTGTTTGATCTTTTCTGCAGAAGGCAAATGTGAAACGCTAACCATGTTTTCAGCTGCTCTGTACTTTCGGGCTGCACTGATCCCGTGCCGGTCTCTGAGCTGCACCGTCTGGCTCAACCACGCTGTGTTCCTCCGCAGAGTCATCCTGGAACTACATGTTCCAGGGTGTGTGGATGAATCATGCTGCTTAGAGGAATCCTTCATTCCTCAAGGAGTGATCTGGGATGGTATTTTAAAAAGAAACAAAGAGGAAAAAAAGTCTTATTCCTTGTCCCAATTCAGCTATTCATGCGTATGTTCTTAGGACAAAAATCCCTAAATTTTGGCCTAATTTTGTTATCTTTAAAAATTGAGGTAAACCCTACATACTGTGCTTCCTCAGTGTGTGTGTGTGTGTGTTGGGGGGAGTGTATAGGACTGCCCCAGGGTTCTGCCCATGTTAGTCCAACATTCCATGACTAAGCTACACCTCCAGGTCTGGGGTATTTTTTAAAGTATATTTAAAAGAAACACCCTACTATTGCCAACAGATGTTATTGTTACTATTACTGTAATAGGTATTAAGAATAGGATGAAGAAGATAAAGTAATTCTTCTTCTGTGTCAGACTTGACATTCAGAGTTCAATCATTAGACTCCACCCGCGACTCCACGTTCCCCCCTGAATTCAGGACCTCAGCTGAGCTGTGTAGGCGCCGCTGCCTTCTCAGCAGGTCTCCCGTCTGTCCCTGCTGTATGATCTCAAACCACCGCTTCACAAGCCTAACATTCATTCCTCAGCCACCTGACCGTCACCTACTTGGATACTTCTTCGACCAGACTGCCTGCCAGGATAAATTTCTAAGTCATTCCTAAAACCAAACACTTTAAATCCAGTTAAAGTTAACTTTATCTCCTTTCATATAATAGATTTGCCAAGAATCAGAATTATCTCTGATTCTGCGTTTCCTAAGTGTTCTTTAAGATACTGATTATGCATAAAATTGGTAAGTATTTCACCATTACTTCAGACTAGTCTTCATGCTTTGGGTTTAATTTCCATAATCTGTCTTCCCATGGGCACATCGCTGAAGCATGTGTTCTGAATAAAATCAGGATAGTGAGTTAATATATCTTAAATGCATCTTCTTTCAAATAACTGTTCATAATATTCACTGAATTCAAAGTAAAGCATTAAATTTTTTCAGCCTGACTGGGAAAACAGGGCATGCTTTCTTTAAAAAAAAAGGATAGATCTTTTAACGTATCTTTTACGTTTTTACAATGACAATGAACTCTTTACAGAATGAGATGAGACGGCCAGGAACGCAAATGAAGTGCATGATTAGATCCTAACCCAGGAACTGTAGCACTTTTGCAATTGTCTTGATGAAAATTCCTTTCATAAACGTGATAGTTTGAGAGTGTTCTCTTTTTCTTCTAGGTGTTTATTTCACAGTTCAATTTTCCAGGCAAAGTAAAGCTGCGAACGCTCCCCCCCCCCCCCGTTTTCGAGTTACATGAAGTGAAAACGGCAGCGTTTATGAACCCTCAGTCCTCCCCCCGGCCTGCCCTTCCTGAATCGGCTGCGTGATTTAGGAGTAGAGCACCGCCCTGATTTTCCGCTTTTCACTGATTGCCCTTTCTTTCTTGCTTAGATAGGTCAAGCGAGTGCGAGATGAGGGGCTGCTCAAGCACAGACGGTTCCGAGTTAACGTGACAGCAGTGGGTACCAGCTTTCCTCCTGCTCACCTACACCAGGGGGTGTAGACCCAAAAGTAAGTTTGATTTCTCTTCTCAGTTCCCTGGTTTTATGGATTGGTATATGCCAACTATTTACTGCTTTGATCTACATACTAGAGAAAATAATTTCCTTGTAATGACACTCAAATTGTTTTAATATGTCATTCTCTAATTGTATATCAGCAGGCTTTTCAAAGAGCAACAGGTCTATGATGTGTTTGGATTTGGGTGCTTTTTGTGTGGCAATTGTCTAGCAACTATTTAGAAAGGGCTAAATGCCTTGGTTAAGGTCTATAAACCCAGTTCATTCATTTGTATCATCCACTAAGTGCATTCATTTTTTTAATGAGATAGTATTGTTCAGCAGAAAAAGATTGCTTTTTATATTTTTAAATTATTTTTATCTAAGTGCATGGGAATCCTTCCTCGTAGAACATGGGAAGGAGGGACGAATGTTTCACATCTCAAAAATGTGTTAGTAGTGGGTAAAGACTGAATGTGTCGTGTCAGCTAAAGTCCAGAACAAAATAGATTCTGTAGCAGAATGAGACATGCCAAATGTTTGGGGGATAAGGCCTGTGAAGCGGGGAGAAGGAGCGGGAGTTAGAGAGTCATGTGGACCTGACATCCATGAATGTCTCAGGGTTCAGCAGTCCCTGAGTGGGTCTCAGCCAGCCTGGTGGGGAAAAGGAAGTCCCTGAGCTCCAGGCTCCTGTTTCAGGTAAAAAGGCCTACCACTGACACCCATCCTGCTCTGGCATTTGCTGGAAGGAGCCCTGGGAGAGTATGGCCTTAGCATGGGCACCACAGCGAATCTGAAGGTATGACAGCCAACAGTACAACTTGCAAGTGGTTTCTGTGGAAAGAGGTAGGAGTGGCCTATGTCCATGGACACTGCATGTGGCTGTTTTCTAAGGTATCATGCTACAGTCAATAAACCCAACTGTTTGAATTGATTAGGCCAAGTTATTTCAGTAACAGCGTGCCATCAATAGTGGGAAACATACTCTGTCTAAAGTTCTAAGGAACCAACATAAGAGAAACCAATTTAAGGGATAAATGGCTTAGAACAAGTCATCTTTGTCCAAATATTGCAGTCAAGTTTAAGTGAAAATAAAATTCTAAGCTAAACAAATAGATTTATGGTGCTTGAAGCACACTGACTCTTTGGACATTAACTAAAATTCAATACATATTGAACACAGTCTTTCTGTTAAGAATGGTGGTTGGATAGGTGTATGGAGTTCATGTACTTAACGATGGTATATAATATTTGTTTTATTATATAATAGCATAACACTTAGAGTACAGTCATGGATGTACATTTAGGCAAATAACCATTAACATTTGCATGATTCAGTCACTCAGAATGGACCAAGAACGAAAGAGTGGAGAAAATGTATATCAGTGAGGCAGACACACCGGGGGTGGGCCAGTGGGTCAGGGCGGGAAGAAAATTGCAGGTCAAACAATGACAAAGGGGTCAGTAAAGGAACTAAGGTCTTATCCTTTTGTGAAACTGGATATAGGCTGGGGCTTTAGTCATAGTCCAAGGATTTAATTGCAAGAACTGAATCACCAGGTCAGAAAGAAACTGTGATTCAGAGACCCCAAAAGTGTGCCATTGCTTCTGTCAAGAGATAGAATCCATTTCAAAGTATGCAGAGGTGGAAGCTCTTGGTCTTATTTGTAGGTGTCAGAGGAGAGAGGGGGAGGAGGGGAGCCAACAAACCACTGTGCTTCCGAGTGGAGTTATCTGATCAGACAGGTTTAAAAAGCAATGAACATGTATCTTAGATGTGTCAGCCTTTATTTTTCACAAGGTTTTGTATATAAGTTGACTAGTCAAATTCTATTCATCATAAATGTTTCAGTTTATTTACACCAATGTTGAACATCTAACTCTGCTGCACCTGTCAGAGAGGTGAGTAATGTGTAATTTACATGGGTTATTTTCCTGTATAGAAGGCCAGACACTCAACAGAAAAGGGCTGTATGAGGTTTATTCAGGTCTCTTTTCCCAGACATCAGAAAGATAGGATAGAAAAGGTTCTAATTAACCACAGAGATACCAAACTAGATTGAATGCCTGGGATCCTTAGGAAAATTTATGAAGGTGAATGGATATTAAAGAAGAAATCTCTGATAAGATTTAAGACTTGGTATGGGAAAACTCTAGTTAATTTCCTTTCAAATCAGAGACTGTCTACTTGTGATTTTTAGTTTCTTTTTATTCCTCTGTGGCCTAAGATCCTGGTATAATAAAAGTCAAATTAGATTTTCTTAAAACCAAGGAGTTGAAATTAAGGGACATTTTATAGAAGAACAAAGGACTTGGATCTTCTTCCCAAAACTGCATTATTAAACCAGTTCTACTCATTTTCTGAGTATTCGTTTGAAAACAACAACAACAACAAAAAGACAAAACCAGAAAACAACAAAACTGTCTTATAAAATGTGTTAAGAGACTAACAAGAACAAATGATTATGCCCCATAACTAATGTTCCAAAAAGGCATTAAGATTAAGCGTACAGTGGCTGGGGATATAGTTCAGTGTGACAAGTGCCTGTTTGGCAAGTGCAAGGTCCTCAGTTCGGTTTCCTATACCAAAAACAAAACAAAGCAAACTAGAATTGGGCATGCACAGGGACATAAGAAAGATCTATGTGCAAAGTTAGTGCTTTAATAGAGTTAAAATACAAACATAATGAATCTCAATTTAGTCAACTAGAATCAAACATATGATGGTTAAATAAAACAAAGGAGGCAATTTGCTCGGTAGAAGATGAAACGTATCAAATACTTATCAGCTTTTATTATTATATTTGAAATGAACCATTGGCTTAAATGCCATGAGAGTTTCTATATCTGTGGTCTAGTAGAGCAGCCTACAGCCTTTTCCAGTGTTATATACTTAGTTTTCTAATCATATTAACTCAAATTAATACTATTTCCAACCTTTTTAGTTTCTTCGTGTGTCAGAAAGAAAAATAATGATTGATGGAAAGCATGATGCTGCCGATTAAAGATAAAAACTCTCAAAGGGTGAACAGTTCTAGCATTTCTAGGATATCACTGCTTAGGAGAAAGGAGGGAACTTTGAAGAGAGAACTTTAGATGCATAGCTCTCTACTACCTTTCAGATGGCTTGGTATCTGAAGAAACTTAAGACTCTTAGAGGGAATTTGATCAGAAAAAGAAGAACCTTTTTAGTTTTCTGCAGTGTCACTGTGGTAACCATAATTAGTAGCAAAGGTAATGTAGAGAAAAATGTTAGTCCTTTTCTGACTCTGATAGCAGCTGTGTGATTCGAGTCTGTTTATGTATAGGTCGTGCCCTCCTCAAGCGCTCCGAAATTAGTGCCATAGGTTTTATGCAGATGCCTAGTGCAGTAGAGAAGGATATTTGCTCCCCCAGAGATTCACTCCTCCTCTCTCTTGGGCTCCAAAGCCCTGAATTGTGAGAAGGCTGGAGGAGACAGAGCTCTCAGAAATGCCAGCAATCTCATCCCCACTTGTACCCAGTGCCTGCAATGCCTTTACGTCTATCTTTTCAGGACGGGAGGCCACAAGCTTCAGTATGATAAGAACCACAACGGGATGTACTAAAGTGGAGATTTGGGGTTCTACCTTCTGTCTCATAACTTTGCATCAAAGAGCAGCTAAACTTGTCCTACTACCTAGAGTCCTGGTACCGTCATGCACATCCGTTCTGGATTTGAAATTCGTTATTACTTCCTCATGTTCACCTTGATTTATAATCCCAGGGCTCAGAGCGCAAAGGTTGGAGGAAATGCCCAAACTCTGAGGTCACATCAGTGGGCTTCCAGTCTCTGTGTTCAAATGAACCACATGGAAGGAATTCCAAGCAATGGCAGATGTGACATCGGAATCATCATCACTAATTATTTGAAAAGGATGAAGCCTGAGCGAGATACTACAACTGGGAGAAAGCAAAAATCTCTGCTTTTAGGAGGAAAAATAACAGATAGACATAGAAAATACAGGTGCCTTTAGTATGCAACTTCAGAGTGAAACTTTAGAAAGCCGGGTGAGCAGTTAACTAGACTGTGGCGTCTACATGAATTCATTAGGAAACATGTGTGCCAGAAAGTCTCATTTCTTTTCTAATTACAGAAAATCAGGGGTGAAACTTCTACTTTTGGCAGTATAATGGACCACATGAACAGAAAACA
Organism: Dinomys branickii; assembly: GCA_004027595.1. Lineage (NCBI taxonomy): Eukaryota > Metazoa > Chordata > Mammalia > Rodentia > Dinomyidae > Dinomys > Dinomys branickii. The sequence goes on along the minus strand of PVLD010007398.1, from coordinate 79,708 downwards.
CACCCTTTTAAACAATTGAAAATACTAGATTAATTTAAACATTTAAAACTTTCATTTTAGTAAAAGAAAATAGCTCAGCCCAGAAGCAGAACTGCACACAGCTGGGGAGAGTAAAAGCTGTGCCCCTCTGAGGATAGCTGCCAATGTGCGGAAGCCTTTAACGGGCACCAAGAGGAAGCCAGGACCTGAGCCAAAGAGGAGGTCCAATCAGACACTTTCTTGTGTCTCCTTGGGGCTCTGGCAGAAAGTGAAGCCTCTCTGAAGTCTTCTTTCTTTGTATGGTCTCTGAATTCTTAATCGCATGCCAGCACATAATTGCAGCCAAAATTCCAGCTACCTGTGTGGCCTCCAGTTCCCCCAACTGAAAATCTGCCATAATGTGGCCCAGTTTAGGAGGCCCTGAGGCACTGGCAGGAGAACACAGAAGCTCACTGGGAACAGCTCTAAGAGTGAGTCACAGTGATCCACAAAGGCAGGGCTCTGAGAGCATTTAGAACATGTATCCTTGAAAAAGATACCATTTTTGTTTGTTTATTGAGACAGCATCTTCTAATGTAGTTCAGGCTGGCCTTGAACTCACTGTGTAGCCCAGACTGGCCTCAAACTCGTGGCGATCCTCCTGCCTCAGCCTCCTGAGTGCTGGGATTACAGGCATGAGCCACCATGCTCAGCTCTAAGGATACCATTTGAAGTAGCACAGAACATTTAGTATTTTGGAATAAATCCAGCAGAAGATGCTCAAACCTTTCTTGGGGAAAAAAAAGCACACACATTTCTTGTAAGACATTTCATGTTTATCGATAAGAAAACTCAATATTTAAAAATGTTAATTCTCTCCAAACTCATGAATCAGTGAAATTTGCAAGCATAATTCCAATAGGGTTTTGAATGGAACTTGATAAATTTTCTATGTTAATGTAGAAAAGAGGAAAGATCCCCTCCCCTCAATAACCAACGCGTTCATAAATAGGCGATGGGGTCAGAGGAGAGGGAACGTGGCCTTCTGGAAACCAGCAGGAAGTAACAAGGTCCATGGGATTCTACGGCAGGGATGGGGCAAAAGCAAAAAACACAGTAGGGAAACAGACCTGCATTGAGGTTGCACTTTGATATATGCAGAGCCGCGGGTCCCAGTTCAGGCGAGAAAGGGTCATTCAGTGAGGGGTACTAAGGCCGTCAGTCACCTACTCGGGTGACATTTAAGACCTCTTTATGACCCAAATCTTAAAAACAAGCCATAAACTAAACAAAGAAATTTCAACACTTACCATTGTCAACATATCGATAACAAAACATACGCCAAACTCTCGCAAACCAATCAGAATATACACAACACCTCAGCTGAAGAACAAGGACAGTCGTGAGCAACCATTTCCCAGAAGGGGAACCACGTGGGCCCATCAAGAAACACTTGGATTAAAATGTTCCCTTTGTCAAATGCACTTCTTATTTATGATATTTAGCAGTGAGTTTTCAGTAGTGTGCCGCTGGATGATATGCACATGGTCGTAGTGTAGGGCTTATTGTTGTATTATAAACCAAACCTTGGCAGCTGGGTATGTTTGGCGATCACTGAGTTCCTGAGCTGAGAATATTTTTGGAGTCTGAAGAATGCCCTGGACACTCTTGCTCACAGCTGTGGAAGCATTCACCTGGCAGCTCTGCTCACGCGGGTATTAAAGTACAGGGGGAGGGCCCCTAATCTGAACATCTGAAATCTGAAATGCTTCAAAATCGAAAACTTTGCAACAAGAGTCAACATGTGGAAAATTTCACATTTCATCTGACAGGTCATAGTGGAAATGCAGGCATACTAAAAATGTTTTATAAAATTGCCTACATTCCTGCCATTAAGTGGGCATTAGATATATATAAAATACAAATAAGTTTTGTGTTTACATTTCAGATCCATTGTCAACATATCTCATTATATATATGCAAATATTCCAACATCTCATAAAAATTCTGAAACCTGAAATATTTCTGGTCTCACGCATTGTGGACAAGGGATCCTCAACTTGCACTTATGGCTGCATTAACAGTTTCTTGGAATAGCATCAAGCTGACTGAAAGGAGAGTGGGATAAGCTATAGAGAATGAGGGCCTAAAATCAGAGGAACAGACAGGGCATCATAACAGTGACCTGAAAATATCTGACGTAGTTACATGGAAAAGCAAGGAGATTTCCTCTACCTTGCTCCTGAAGAGGTCTTTATATATTTCAGGGAGGCAGGCTGTAACTCCTAGTGAAAGGAAGAACTTTATGAAATGTGTCTAATTACTCAACAAAAACTGAAACTCAAGTGCAGAGCTCCCTACTGATTGTTTTGATGCTGTTGACAACCCCACTGGCTCCGATTTTAAACTGGAATTGTAATTACTTTCTCGCACAGACTGGAAGCTTGTTGGGTAAAAAGGAGGAACTTATCTGTCACTGTACATGGCACATCATAGGCAGTCTCAGACAGAGATGACAGGGGTGAGTTAAAACGATCTGAACTCTTTTCCTTAAGGAAATAATACCAGTTATTCCCTCTTTCCATGAAAACTGTAGCTTTGGCCGGTTCCATTCTCAGTCTCACTCTTTCTTTGTCCTGACCATAGTCTAGAAGTAACACTGAATTATGGCAAAGAAGTATACCTACTCTGCCAACAACACAAGTTGGCAAAGTGGATTAGGACTCTGACTACTAGGAAAATACACACTAAAGAGGCCAGACAAAGAACAAATGCTACAGTGGTGAAGGAAAGAAAGACAACAGTTTCCAAAGTTGTACCAAATTATACCACTTCAAATATTAATACTAATGTAGCTCATGTGTACTACTTCACCATATTTGCCTTTGGGAGGCAAATATGTCATCACCTCTTATATTCTCAGCTTATTGTTCAAATCCCTTTAACTCCTAGTAGAAAATATGGGATCCTTCTAAGGCCTTTTTTACTTTAATTCCAAACCCAAATTTCCAAATAAAAACAAATTTAAGAAGTCCTAACAGTTTACAGTTTGATGGGTGGGATTGAGGAATGATGGATGAGATACTCTCCTGCTTCTGAAAACAGGCTTCTGATTCTTTTCTGCTTCTTGCTGCCACAGGGGGTCGCTGTTGGAAATTGTTCCTGTGCAGTTTTGCAAAACGTGTTCCTCTGCCTTGCTGTTCTGCCACGTTCCTGATGTTGACGCGCTTGGGTCTTTGTCTGCACTGAAATGCTCAGCATTGTTTCCCTGAATGACAACACTAGATTTTCAAGTGTGAGCCTTGCTAGCAAGCTGTTCTGAAACCGGTCTTTGTCCTCAGGCCCTTAGGACCCTCAGTTCAGATGCCCCTATTGTTAAGTACATTTCCTTCTGGTTCACTCAGCTTGCATTGCTCCAGAGTCTCCACAGTTTCCTGACTTTAAACCTCAGGAGAGAGCATCAGTTTGAGTCCAGATCGCTTCCTTCTCAGATAGCACTCCTGCCCCTGTAGCACATGGAGCATTCGTCCTCTGGGTTTCTTCTTCTGAAGCCCCAAATGGCTCATTTCTTCCATCCCTGAGCAAAGAGGTTGGCTCGTCCCACAGCTGCACACCTCAGGGGTCTCAGTGCAGCAGATGACAAACACATCAAACTCCACATATCTTTTCAAACCTGCTTATTCTAAAAATAAGTCCAGGTGCCCGACTTACCTCCACTTTGATTTATAAACAAACCTCAATATGCCTTATCACTCACATGAGGCAGGGCCATGTTAGGGTGTCCCGCTCTGACTTAAGCCCAGTAGAATGCTCCAAAAAGAAATTCCATGAATTCAACTTCAAAAGCATTGAAAAGTATAGTCAACTGTCATTGCCATTTCTTGAGTTCTGTTATCTCCCTAGCACTCCACAACCCTGAAAAATTCTTTCTTTCAAGCCTAAAATTTCTCACTTTATTTTCCCTAGTCTGTAATCTTGAAAAAAAATTCAATCTCATAGAAAACATTTAAGAAAAGCATGATGAAAACCAATATACAATCATCTAGATTCACTCACCTCTTTCTGTATGTATCTGTGTGTTTATTTAGGCCTTTTTTGGCTGAAACGTTTAGGAACTAATGCCAAGCGTCACACCATTTCACCTCTACTATTTCATCAGCTATCTCCTAATAACAACTTCCTCTTATGTAACACAGCACAATTACTTTCTTCCGAAAACTAACATTAATACAATACTGTTATAGTCCATATTTAAATTCCTTCCTTTTTCTCATTTTTTTGTGTCTATAGTCAAAAAAGGAGCTTGAATTACACTTAGTTTCTATGTTTTCCTGGGCTTTTGTACCTCTTATGTTGTTCACATTATTAACAAACAGTTCTTCACACTATTATAGTCCATGTTGCTGATGTTTGAAGAGCCCTCAGACTTGTTTGATAGAATGTCCCTTTGCCCACGTTTGTGTGACTCTTCCTTCACAGTGAGATTCAGATTGGAACTTGGTGGTGCTGTTACATAGGTGTTAATCACCCTCTCTGTTTTTGCTAAGTTCCTTTCCTAAAGGTAGCTTCCCCAGCTCCACAGCTCTGTCCAGGGCTCCTGAAGACTTTGGTGGGTCCTGTGTGTTTTTCTTTCATGGTCCCCTTTTGTTCAAAAACATTATTTTACTATTGGGTTGGCATAATAACTGATATAATCACTCTGTCTTCATACCCGTATATTACATAGTGTTATGTTCACATTTAAATTCTGATCTTAAAAAGAAATTAAAGAATTCTACATCCCCTAACTGCAGAGTCCCAAGGCACTCAGCCTAATGGACAAGATGACCCTGATTCTGTGTCTCTTACCCCAAGTGTTGTCTTTCCACCGCTGTCTCCGTGTCTCTGTCTCTCCTACCAAGTCCTGAGCCCTCTGTTCTTCTCTGGGTGCCTCCTGTCCACCTCCTTGGCCTCTGCATAGCTTCATTTCACAGAGCGCAGCTTCTGTATTCTCAGCAGCCACTTTTCCCTTCTGTGTCTCTCATCCTCTGCACAGTAGGTGCTAGAGGCCGATCTTGCCAACAGCCCTCCCTTCAAACGGAAGGCAGGGAAGGAATCACCTTTGTTCTCTACCTAAGACTTTCTGCTTTTTTTTTTTTTTTGTACCAAGAGTCAAACTCAGGACCTTGAGCTTACCAGGCGGGTGCTTGTGCCGCTGAGCTGTGTCCCAGCCCTTACGTAAGACTTTCTTTTTTTTTTTTATTTTAAAAAAATAAAAGTACAAAAACATATTGACAAACAGACACCAATTAGCATAAAAAATAGTACAATCACAACTAATCTATAGACAAGGTGATATGATCTCAACAGTGGTTATTGCTTTATCCATTGATGTCTGTATATGGGTTCATATATTTACACTTCGAAGATATCAACGTAAGACTTTCTGACGGAAACCTGACCCCACCGTCTTTGGCAGTTTCCTTGTTGTGGTCCTCCTCTGCTGGTTTACTGAGGACTTCAGAAGAGGAAATCGAGCTTATTCCCTGTTTGCTGCAGAAAAGACTACAGCTCTAGACAGAGACTTTCAAGACTCTCAGTCTGTAAACAAGGCCAGTGAACTTTGCTTTGCTGATTGACTTGTGAGAGTCCTTCTTTGAAATGTATAGATGACTAATATCCCTAAATATCACCTAAAGCCTGCTTCTTTCTACCCTCATCTGAGCTGACCTTTGTAAGCATTTACACGCAGGCCTCTGGCAAATCACTGTGTACTGATTTATTTAATCACAGCAGTTCTCACGAGAGGGCTACCACTGTCCCCATCACACAGCTGGAGACACACAGGCTTTCAAACGTCAGTGTAACTTGCCCATACTCTGCTGCCATTAGAGGTGAGCAAAACTCAGACCAGACCTGTTTCACCCCACATGCTGTCCTGCATTGATCCCAGTAATCCCAACTCCTGCCCAGGATCTGCAGGGTCTGTGGGTCTGACAAAGAGACAGTAAGGAGGAGGGAGGAATCAGGAACTCTTTTCCATGTTTTTTCTCCCTCCTACAGAAAGAAAGCCCACTTTGGCTGATACTTTAATCCATTTCCTCCTTTCAGGTACTTGCACACATACAGTTCTTAGACATTATTAAGGTAAATTTCTCCAGGAAAAATAAAAACCTTGGCTCAGCCTCAGTCTCTTACCTAAGCACAATCATTCCCTTCTTATTCTAGGTTCTTTACCTGTAAAACAGTATGCTGTGGCTTACAGAATAAACCTTTGAAGGGCTAAGTCTGAGTGCTTAATAAACGCCTCTCGTCAGCAACGAAAAGATAAACAAATACGTCAAGATGCAATCTTCATTTCTCAATAAAAAGAAGAAAGAAAGCTGGCCTGGTTGTTTTATTCAGTGTGTGCCCACGATCCCTTATGAAGCGGAGATAAGAACCGAGCATGACTCCAAGAGTAATCGAAGCCTGTTTACTAAGGGGCGGAAGCCGCGCTGGCCAGCCAACACACAGCGCCATGTAATAAAAAGAAACAGCTGTGTGGACTGGCAGGAAACAGTCGCAAGTAAGCTTGTGAGTCAGTTTCCACTGCTCAGTGCCTCATCCCTGGAGCCGGCTGGGAAGGGGCGCTTCCCCCTGGGGCTGCTGTGGTCACACACGTGCTCCGAGCTCTGCCTCTGGCTTTGCTTGCTCCAGTCCCAGAGGATGAGGGTGGAGTTTTAGGACATTTAAATTAGGTTCACTTAGAACTCAAAGTATGAAATGAATATGCATGAATCCATAGTGAGAAATAAATGATTGAATGATTGAGGGAAAAGAGACAACTCTTTATTACAGAAAACTTCCAAATAATACCCCCTCCCCACTGGAGATGGGGCCTGCTTCCCCTCGCCCCTCTCCTCTTGAAGATGTGCTAGGCTTAGGGACTCATTTCCAAATAGTAGAGTGGGAATGGACAAACCAGTGACTTGCAGTGGAGAGACCTGGAAGACACTTAAACAAGTGAAGGGTAATGTCACTGGTGATGTCACATGGAGCCCATGTACCCTCTAACCTGAGGCGACAAAAGGGACTTCACGTCTCCTATGTTCTTTCCCAAAACCCCACTAACCCAGGCTTAGCATGCAGAAAACATTGGGTGAACCCAGATTGTCTGGATCGCTGACCAGTTCTCCTTAATACTGTGAAGCTCACGAAAGACCAAGCAAGACTGGAAAACTGCCACAGACCAGAAGAGACTACAGAGGCGCCATGACTGAACGCAGTGTGCTGAACAGGATCCTGAGATAGGAGGAGGAGCTTCATGGAAAACTTGGTGAAATCCACACAAAGCAAGGAAATTACTTAGTAGTGATATACAGTGCCAATTTCTTATGTTGACAGATGTACCAAGGTAATGTTAGATCTGTACAATGGGAAAACACTAGTAAAAGAAACATGGAAACGGTAGTATCTTTACAAACTTCCTGCTAATTGTAGGGAAGGTGTTCCATTGCTGTTACAAAATACCAGACAGCTATAATGTATGGGAAAGTTTTGCTTTGCTTTACATTTTCAGAGGTATCAGCTCCTGGCTGGCTTCAAGGCAGAAGCATGATGGTGCATGGCCACGGTGGAAGAAAGCGTCTTAGCTCACAGATGCCAGGAAGCAGTTCAGAACAGTGCCAAAGAGGAATGACCAGATACAGTGACAAGGACCAGACACAGACCCAAGGTTATGCCTCCATGACTCAACCAGGAATGTGCTTTACAGATCCCCTAGCTGACTCACAAGCCGGATAACTCACAACTAGGCTGAAGTGGCCTGGGAGAAAGAAATGACTTTTCTTCTACCTTTCTGAGTTCACAGCTAAGCTCTTACAACAAAAGACAGATTAACAAGAGAAAAACAGACAGAACGAACATGCAGATATCCAGAGAAAACGAGTGGAAAAGAGGTGGCTTTGGATTTTAGCTTATACAGTATTATCAACAAAGAACAGTATAATCTTAGAGAAGTGACAAGACAAATGGAAATGACCTTGGGTCTTCAGCAGCAACCCAGAGATGGCAAATACATGAGAAACTAATAGTAAGTAAAGGCTAGTTAGTAACATGCATCACGTACAGTAGATTGGACTGGCTGGGAGGAGTCTAACGCGGCCATTGTGAACAACCTGCTTCCCTTTGGGTAGAGAAAGCAGGGGGGACAGCTTTGTAAATGTAGGCAAACAGAATTGGGGGAGGAGGAGATTGTCTGGAGAGCTTCTCTCGTATCTATGTGTCTTTCTCAGTTGCCCTCAGCTCAAAGTAATCCTTATGCCAAAGTGACGTATTTTACGGGTGGTATATTCTGCTACCCTTCAAATCCAAAATATCTCTCATAGAAGCTGGCTGTGATAGTGCATACACTTGAGACTGAGGTGGGAGGATCACAGTGAGTTCGAGGCCAGCATGGGCTCGATAGTTAGCTTAAGGCCAGCCTGAACCACATAGTGAGACGCTGTCTTGCAAAAAAGTTATGTAAGAAATCAAAATCCAAAACTAAATTTTCTCCCTAAATAAGAAATACATTGTTAGAGAGAGTTGTTCATTTTTTGGTGTGTTCTATAATCTAATTCAGAATTTGGTTCTTTCCATTTTTGCAATATGCCATTTTGGTGTCTGGAGTTTTCAGCCTTAGTACATTTTGAAATAAAAATACTTATTCAAGCCAGCAGTTGCTGATAATCTTCAAGTAGTTAAGGTCTGCTTAGGCATAAGACCAGAGGGCAATTTTAGAAAGCCTATTGAACTTTTAATTTTTTTTTTGAAGCATTTTAATGTTTTCTAGCTAAGATTAATTCTCTGGCCAGATTAGCAATACTGCTGATAAAGTTGGTGGTCAGGAAGTCAGGTACAGAGCAGGTTAAGATGTTAACCTGGTCTAGCCAGGGAGACCCCCTGTGGTCCTGAGGCTCTCACAGAAAAAACAGGAATGACAGAAAGGTAAAAAGAAAGGCCAGGTAAGGTGGTGTGCCCCTCTGTGTACCTTTCACACCCTTAGACGCATCTCCCCTCTCATCTGCCACTAACACCTTACTCTCCAATCCCAGAGGACCGATGTCTGCCATGCAGTGCTCCAGGCTCCTGCCTTGATGGCAGACCCCAGTGTTCTAGAGACTGAGCTACTGTTCAAACATAGCATCACAGTCACAACCCAAGATATATTTTTGGGAACAAGAACATTTTCTTCGTTTGCCATGAAAAACAACCTCAAGCTAGGAGGCTTTATTCCCTTACCAAATAATTCCTTTTAAAATCACATTAAGTCTTATTATATTTCTGAAGTGTTCTTTTAGGTAAATTAATAGATTAGTAACCACTGATGAACTATCCGAATAAAAATATATCAGCAGAGTATAAAAAGGGAAATTAAAGTGTGGGTTTGATTTCATACGAGGAAAATCTGTCAGAGTTTTACACCTCCCACATAGGATGTGGTCAGAAACCTCCATTCCAGCCCCATCTGAGAGCTGCAGATTGGAGCTGATGTGATTAGGAAATAGAGAGACGTGATCAGATGATCTTTTAATCTGCAGTTTCCTTTTAAGGCTAACTTTTGCTTTCTGTATTGGAAAATCATCGTGTTGTTTTTGCTGCGTGCTGGTGACTGGAAAATCTTTAAAGCTGTTAGCTTAACTCAGCACCACAGATAAACGGGCCAAATTCTCCAAACACCTTAAAACAGTCTTGGCTGGCAACTGCAGCATCACATTCAACAGAGGATTAGCAAACCTGATGGAAAAGTCTCAGTAATGTATTCCCGCCCCAGCATCTTTGGGCCACCGGGTGAACTGTTGACCCCTTGGTATTTTTGATACAGGTGTTCCTGTGGTATCTTTAAGACCCAGGATAAAGTAGCAAAATCAGAGGACTGTTTGCATACAAAAATCTCATCAGAATTTTCCAACATCATGATGCTTGCCAGCATTACACATGTAGGAAATGAGAGGCCCCAAGCCTAGTTCATGTGCGAACTCCTTCAAAATTGTACATGATGAAAATCTCACGCCCCATAGCAACAGGACCGTAATTTGCTCTCCTGCTTCATGCCTCATCACCAGAAGTCTACTTCAGACCATCAGGGATAGAGACTACTCATAGAAAAATAAAACAAGAGGACTTATGGGTATCTATTTTGGTGCTACCTGTGGGGATTATATTTTTCACTGAAAACACTGAATATGTGATAACTTCTATATGAATGTAACTGTGATTTCTTTTCACAGTGTCAAGGAGTTTTTGAGTCTTCTGAGTGCCAAAACTTTAATTTTGTAAAGAAAGATTTGCACAGAAAGCTCACTGCATTCATCAGATTTTTAAGAGCCCTTTCAACTAAGAACAAGAATCATTATTACTACAGCACACCTATATTTGTAGATTACTTCGCATCTATGTAGTGTGTGTAAGATATACCAGTGTATAAGCTATGTATGACATATTAGCATATATAGACTTTAAGTGTAATAATCAAAACTGTATAATTTCCATTCTATCCTATTGTTTATTTCTAAGTTTTTCTCTTTTCTCTCTCTGAAGTTTTTGATGTAACAACTCACTTCAGGTGTCTTAAGGGAGCAAAAGCCCACCTGTCACCTCCGGAGACACAGCAGTTTGAGGCGGATGAGTGCCGCAGCGGGTGCTTGCAGCCAGCTGGTTCACTGTGAAATACCAGACACAGCATCGCAGTTAGAGGCCTGAAGATCTGAGAGGAAACTGCTAGTCTGGGACGTGAGCAGGGTCTGGAGAGTCTGCACAGATGGCTCCGAAAGGCCCTTTACCTCCCCCAGCCATCTCAGGGGACTCGGTTTCTGTTTGCCCCTGAAAGAAGGGAGCTGCCTGTTCTCTGGTAAGTCTACACAAGCCCGATCTGGCCCGAGTCTGGCTAGTATTAGCATTCTTGTTATTATTCTCATTTTTCTTAACGCACATATGTGTGTCTACCACTGGCCAGTGAACCCGAGGCTTTCCCGTGGAGCTATACCTCCAGTCACTTTTATTTTGACTTTGAGACAGAGTCTTGCTAAATCACTCAATTGCTCAGGATGGGCTCAAGCTTTCAACCCTCCTTTCTCAGCCTCCCAGAGTCATGGGATTGTAGGCGTGCAGCACTATGCTTCCCTGAGCCTGGTGTCTTGACGGAATAAACCCTTCATGAGACAAAGGGTGTGCATTCTTTTTTTTTTTTTTTGGCACTAAAAGTTGAAACCAAGGCCTTTGTACAGAGCTGTAGCCCCAGCCCCTCCTCTTTTTTCATTTTTAATTTAAAAACACAATTTTGCTAAGTCCTTCAGTTTCCTAGTTTTGGCTCAAACTTGCCATTTTCCTGCTTTAAAAGAACACATTTTAAATTTATAGACTCCAATGTAACAGCCATCCTTTCAAAAATATCATTCAATATTACTTTTAATTCATTGAAAGCTTCCTTCATTATATATGAATTATTCTATAAACAACATACAAAACCGTTAATCCTGAGCCCAACTTAGAAGGGGACTTTAATGACTAATTAATAATTTAAATGATTTTGAGTTCAACAGAGAGAACTCTGATGTCAATTAAGTTTACCCAGAAAGTGTTATAATCAAAATACCTTTGAGGAAAAAATGTTCTTGGCGCGGTACTAAACACGTAAGAGCTGCTCTAATTGTGTTTAATATTTTTGGCATAGTGTCAAATTCCTGTGGTATTGAAAATTACAGTGGGAAAGCTTTATTCCAAGGTGGTTTCTAAAACAAATAAAGCCTATACACAAAAGGCATGCACATATTGCTGTAACTTGGTGTGGAGCAAAAGGCTTCTCTATCCAGAGGGGAAGATAACGGACCCAGAAGAAGCTCAGCCCCGAAATAAAAGCCAAGCCACACAGCTAGCTGGACACATAGTACCCCAGAGTACTGCAAGGCCAGGTGAGGAGCAGGTAGCTGCTTCTAGCAGATGGAAAATGTGATGGGCTGGTAGTAACACTCAGAAATGATTTACAGCTTCATTTCTTGTAGCATCCCATTATTAATTTATCAGCTATCTTTGGGGACCTAATGCTTGCCAGAGGTGACTGGGCTGTCTCATCCCTCTACCTCGTGAAGATTTCAGGCAAGTAGGAGGGAAAACCAGCCACTGTGACATACACACTACGATAAGGAAATTGGAGCAAGGGTGTCAAGACAGGAATATTTTCACGAGCTTGAATGAGCAATGATCCAGCGAGACACTGTAGATAAGCACCAGGCAGGCCTCTAGGGGGCATCACGTCTGATTGGCAGACAGACTATTCAAGAAGCGGCATAGTAGCTTACTGCTCTGTCTTACAGACTAATTACTCCAATTCCTGTGAGGTCATCCCTAAAGTTCCAGTAAAGATGGTGAGAAGCAAGAGTTACTGAATGTCAGCTGCAAACATTGCTACTACTTATAAATCACTAATTATGTGAGGGAACAGGATATATGCTTTTAAAAGCATTTAACTTTATAATCAGGCACAGTGTTAGGAATTTACCACTGATTATTTTACTACTTAAGCCATCCTGTAAGATTTTATTATCACCCCTTTTTTCTACATGGGAAAACAGGATAAAATGAGAACCAACCATGCTCAAGATTTTACATGGCAAATTCAGAATAAATTCTATGCCTATCTAGCGGTAATTCTCCTCCCTTTTATTGCACTGTGCATGAAAATAGTACTGTCTCAGGAATGACTGAATCAGAGTATGAGCATACATAGCCAGTAGAAGGTAAGTTTTGGTGAATTCTGAAGAAAAGAAGCAAAGGTGGATGCACAACATGTGTTAAACATCTTTGACTCAACTAAAAATAATATTAATAGCAAAAAGTATCACATAAGCAATTGTACTTTTTGGACTTATGCTCTGTCCCTGTCATATATCGATAGCAAACATGTAGTACTGTCTCTTGACTGGCATCCGTCTAGTGACAGAATTTCATCTCTTTTTCTTCTATTTGTTTTGTTGGGAAGTTGTCTCCCACACTGTACTACTGCCCAAAATTCCAGGAGTGGGTGTCGCCTGGGGCTTAGTCACATAAGGTAATACTGGGTTTTTGTTTGTTTGTTTTGGGGGGGTCGTTTTAGGGGTGTGGGGAGGTGCCACATGAAACATTTCAGCAGAGTTGAGCATAAGATTTTATCTGATGTTAGCCATGAAAATACTTATGTTATGCAGACAAAATACCCAAACTAGAATTATACTTCATTTGTCTCTCAGAAATTGTCTCAGTTACTTTATTTCTCGTTGCTGGGACAAAATACTCAACATCCAAAATAAAGGAAGGAAAAGTTTGTTTGGCTTACAGTTTGTGGAGGTTTTAGTCCATAATCAGCTGGCTCCAAGGCAGCGTGGTACATGGCAGAGGGCAACAGTTCATGGTAGCGGTACACAGCAAAGCAAGAAGCACAAGAAGGGAGGAATGCCAGGAGGAATGGCAGCAGGAATGGCAGCCAGCAGCCTCTTTCTCTCCCTTCAGATATAAACTATCTGCCTTAGGGTATAGTTCTCACACCCATAATCACAGCAAACTATCCGCTCTAGGGTGGGTATAGCTCTCACACCCATAAACCCAGCATTGGATCATGGATCAGTCATAAATTCTAAAAGCCACCCATAAGTGCATGAGGATTTGGGGGGACATGCAGACAAAACCATAACAGAAATACACACTTAAGAAAGACAGAGACAAGAAAATATAGCTCAGCGTTTGGAAAGATAAACTTTGATGACATCTACACTGTGTCTGAAGCCAGCCCTACCTCAGATTTTTCAGTGAAGTCAGCCAATGCATTTGCAGCTCAGATGGGTTCTGTCCCTTACAACTGACTGATCCCTCTAATTTTCTGTTCCAATAGTTCCACTTAAATACACCTGTTACCAGCACAAGTTAGAGTCCAAAAACTCCAAACCTGCTGATTTTGACAAGTATCTTCTACATCATTCTTTGCTTACTTTGTTGTCAGGATATAACTATGATATCTCATTTTTGCCACTGTGTATTCAAACAAGGTGACATTTGTTTTAAAATCACCAATGCTATTGCCTTCCAAAGTCTCTGTGAGCTTTGATTTCCTGGGAGTCCTCACCGCAAAATAGCTTAGGGATGTACCTCCGGAGGACCTGACCCTGCTGTTTTAGCCCCTGGTACAGCTTCCTTCATCACCACCGTGACTGATGCCAACGGAAATGCTGTTGGGGATGGGACGGAGGATCTGCTGCATCCTGCTTCAGAGACCTTTCCCCGGCTCTTTCTGAACCGTGTTCAGAGAAAAGGGGAAGGGGACATACAGCAAGTGGTGTCTTAGCAAACTCTTCAGTTTTTTAACACTCTTTTTACCAATCCAGCTCTTACTCTTTACATTCTGGGGAGCTGAACCAAAATTCTTATGGGACCATGGAGATTTGTTTTAGGAGCCAATTATCTGGCTAATCTTCATTCGATTGCCATATGTCATCTTCTGGACACCAGAACCTCTGAGTCTCTGTAGCTAAGTTCCGACTGTCTACAGAGCTGTGGCTGTCTGAATCATGCAGTCTCTCTGCCTACTGTGCCTGGAGTGTGGTCAGGAACAGAGGTGCAGATCTCTGCTAGTTTGTGCGCCTTTCTGAATGAAAGTATTCCACAGAAGAACGCTCCAAGTTCCAAATATTACTGCTCTGTTTCATGTTCCTTTCTAACATCCATTTGGTAGGGTATGGGCCTCCCGTGTGTGGCTGGAATGACAGGCGATGTATCTGCCCCATGGAAGACCTGGAGCCAGCTCTTCCCTTCATGCCTGAGCCCTGCTGGTCCTGGCTATTCTAACCGTGTTGATACCTTCCCTGACCAGTGTTTCATTTTCCTTTGTTATTTTTGTTCCCTTCATCATATGTTAGTAGCTTTGAACTCCTAAAGGAAGGAGATGGAGGCCTTCTCCAAAAGGAATCAGCAGGTCCCAGTTCTTATACATACATTTATAGCTTCATTGTAGATGCTGATGGTTTGGTTGGGAGACAATGCTGAGAACTGGGATCACACATTCAATCTGCCTGAACTTAAAGAAAAATGCACTGTCACACAACATATGATTAACAATAAATATAGTTTCCACTAAGGGTGTGAACAAGAGCTCATAAATATGAGATTTTCCTCTTCTGTACTTGTGAATTCTATATTCGTCACAATATATATTTATAAACCTTTAAGCATAAAGACTACAACGTGGATTCCGGCGTAGTTCCCATTGTTCCCAAGTAACTACTTATAGCTCTCAGACCCACAGGTTGAGGGGACATTTCAGAGCTAGAGCTAGAGCTGTGCCCACATCTCCTCTGAGGTCCCTCAGGCCTCCAGGGCTTGCAGGTCTTCTCTGTATTTCAGGACGTTATGACCGCATTCTTGGTGTTGGTGCCCTTCTCGGGCCTGGCCTACCTCGGTTACCTTACCTTGTCCCCTTTCTACCTCATTTCCTCTTCTCACATGATTCCTGTTTCATAACCACACACTGAAAAGGCAATGCCAGGGTTGCCGTGACAGTCGGTGGGCAAAGGGCTGGAAAGGGAATGCTGAGTTGCATTATGTGAGCAAACTCCGTCTATCAAAGCAGTAAAGGACTGGCCTGGGAGGCCACGCGGAAGCTCAGTGGCACCATATTTCTCAAGCCTGGCTTGACAGTAGGAGGGGCTAGTTAAGATGTTGGTTTTCTTGGGGATCAAGAGATGGAGGGAGGAGTGAGGGAAGGAGAGATAAGAGATCAAAAAATTGAATCAGCATGTGTCACATTCTTACACAAAATCCACCAAGGAATGTAAACAATACATGCTGCAAACATGTACAAAAAGGGGGGATGCTGAGGGATGGGGTAGGAAGGAAGGGAAAGAGAATGACGAAAGGAATTAGGGCGTGCTGTGCGCATGTACCAACTCCACACAAGGAGTGTAAACACTACGTACTGTACACAGGTACTAAGGAGCTAAAATAAAACTTGGGCTGGCTAATAACGGGGATGGAGAGAAGACATTTCAATAGCAGGAGTGAGGTGGCTGCACTGGATGGCTGCAGGAGAGACGGGAGAATTTTATGAGAATGAGTAGTGATGTTGAGTAATACCCATGGGTGCTTGACTGGCAGGAAGCTACAAAATTGTCTAAAAGTATAACCCTAGAGGCAGGATGAATGTGCAGCTAGTGATAGTGTTATTTATTCCCTATAATTAAATGAAGCTTCCCCAAGTCTAAAATCTAAACTGATCCCAGCACCACAACTGCCCCTCTAGGTCTGTAACCCAACTTCTGTGGGATGCATGAGGTTCTGATCACCCACAACTCTGCTGAGTCCCTCTCTGGATTTGAACTCAACTAGAGTTTACCTCACTGGGGTCAATTTTTTCTAGGTCATAGCATAAAAGGTAACATAGAGAACAACCTCCCTTGTGCCACTTCAGGACAGCTATGAAGGGCCATCTTTAAAAGCTGGAGCTCCACTTGGAATTTTTATGAGACTTTTGTTGACAAGACATCAGAATTCCACATCTCTCCGTCAAGTTCTACTGTCCTCACTCAATGTGGATCTTGACAGACTTCCTCAGTAAACATCCCGGTACCAGTCTCTCTCTGAATCTGTTTCTCAGGAATGCAACCTTCAAGGTTACCTTGGGTGACAGGAATCTATGAGCATTGGAAACTTGGTGATCTCTGCTTTGAGAACAGAAGTTTGCCGTCTGAGAAGCTGCCAGCCCTTAGCTTAGCTGCCACTGTACACTTACCCATAATGAGCTCGAGTCACTGCAGGCTGTGCATGCTCGTCTGATACTCACCTGACTGTTCCTTAATCCTGAGGCTGTCTCTCCTTCAAGCTGTCTTCTCACACAGCCCAGAAGGGCCTGCATCCTTTCAGCTCTTTACATCTAGTAACTATCCCCCCAGGAAAGTGTGGTTACTGGGTTACACTGTCAGTATAAATCATGGCTCTACATTGCCAGATCACTGATCCTGGAGGCTCTTCAAAGAGCTGGCAAATCCAAACCGGATGAGAAGCGAAGACAAGAAACACAGCTGGCGCGTGGCGTCGATTACGCACTGACTGGCAAGGTGCTGCCCTCTGAGGCAGGCAGCTCTGGCGAGTCTTGCTTCCTTCATCTCTCTCTCTACCCATCTCTCCTACAGTGAGACATATTTTAAGAGAAAAAGTCCTTGTCTCATAAAGAAAATTATTGTTGCAGTGGCAAGAAAAGAACATTCATGTGCATGGGTCTCTAAGGGTGAGACACAAAAATAATATGCGAACTATCCTTCATGATGTGTTAAAGATCAGGACATTGATTGATCGCACATCCAGGACTTTATTTTTGTTTAATTTGTGCATAAACAGCCTTTGCTAGTCCAGTTAAGATCTTTTCCCTCAATTATAGATTTTTTAAGTGCTATGTTTACTCCCTAGAGTAGAGCATGACAGTAAAATTTAAAACGATGTCAACTAATGCTTGAATTAGGATAATTAACTGAATAATTGATTGGCCTTAGCAGCAAGGCCAACAGCTCTTCCCTTCCCTGCTGCCAGTCTTATTTATTTGGACTGTCTGTGGCAACACCAAACTCAACATGTAGAAGAAATTGGGGCGAGAAATACAGATGAGGGATGAATTGGTGTGGAAGCCCAGTCCCACTGACTTAGGGCAGCTCTGGCCAGAAGTTGCTAGGCAAAGTGAAGATGCAAGTTGTAAGAAGAAAAAGACCTAAAGGAAAGAATCACTCTCCACTGTCATTTCTAGGCATGAATTCTAAAGCAAAGGTTTTATTTAAGTAAAAATAACTTGAACTAAAAATGAAAACTATCTATACATAGTGGTGATGAAGGACTTATTTCTCCACTCATTGACAAACACTTTTCCTACAGTTAAAATAATTGAGATTGGTATATGACCAATCTTAAAAGAAAAGCAATAAAGTATCTAACTTTCAGAAATGAAGAACCTATAATGTTTTAGAATAGAATCCAAGGGGCTCTTAGAGAAATCAGAAGTGAATAAAGGCCATATTGCTGCAAGTTTTCATGCCAGTATGTAATAGAAGTGAGCAAACTGTACACCTGAGGATCTTGAAAATGTACCCAAACAGACCATCCTGACCCCAGACCATGAGCAAAACCACTGGCAGCTAGGAGTAACGGGGACAACACTGGTGTGAACTCATGAGCTTCAGAGAAGCTTCACAAAGAGTAATGGTGCCGACACAGTGTAGGAACTTCACTGGACGGAGTTGAAGGATAATCTCTTGAATGTAGGGCACTTGCAAGGCAGCCATGCAACATAGCTCCCACTGCTGATAAACACACAGCTCCAAACAATTAAACATATGAAAAGACACACCAGAAACCTACACAGTACATGGTAAGTCAACATTTACAGATGAAGAGACTTAAAAGAAAGTATGTATAAATTATCTAATGAGGAAAAAAGCAGCTTCTGTAAAATAAAAACAGGAGATTGCACAGTAAGAATGGGCTGTTATAAAAAGGAAGAGCAAATGGTATGTTAAATACAAAGTTAATAACGTGTGAGTAGATAGCTTAATTAGTAAAGGTTCAGAAACCCGAAAAGAGAATCAATTTAATTGGAAGATACAGCAGGGGAAATTTCCCAAGATATGTTCCAAGATAACATGAAAAGAAATTTTTAAAAAAATGGTTACAAGAGCACCCAGAGTGAAAGATTTTAATTTATATCAAATAGGATGGAAAGGTGAAAACTTAGTATGCTGGAGAAGAAATATTCAAAAAATTAAAGCTGAGAGTTTCCCAGAAATTAGGAAAGACATACAGGTCCAAAAGTAAAAGACCTATTTAGTAACATATTTTGACAGTATACTTTTGTTAAAGTTGAAATTTCAGATCATCAAGGTCAAAATAATTATGTGTAAAAATAAATTATGAATAATTGATTAATTTAAAATTACTGAATAATTCAAAGTTACACCAATATGTCTTATTTGAAGTGGTGTTAGCTGAAGTGACATATTCCAGAAGACAATACAATGGTATCTTCAAAGTGTTAAAACAGTCATTACTAAACTGGATAAAATATTCCTTAAGGGTAACAACAAAATAAAGACAACTCAACAAATGAAAGAAATTTTAAAAATTGCAGTTTACGGAATTTTTTGCTAGGAAAATAATAAATAGTTATAACCAGAAGGATAATACAGGTTGAAAAAACAACCAAAAATCAGAAAAAAAATATGAAACAATGGAAGGATGTAAAAGAGATCAGATTAGAGGTCAGAAGACTAGCTGTGTGTCTTTGGGTAATGTCTTTTTCTGTCTCTGAACCTAAAAATGACAGGATCAGCTATAAAATCCCAACTTCATTAACAAATTATTCATGGTTTTTTCTCTGAGAATTTGATTTTACTTTAGTGCTGCTATCTAGACTTTTTCTCAACTATATTTGATTGTATTTAAGCGTCTTCCTATGCCCTCTAGTCTAGCCTAGTAAGCATTTATCACTGTCCGACTGTTGCTTCATGAAGTGACACAGATATGGCACACGTGAATACCCATCCTACGTGCCTGTCAGGTTATCCAGGCCTCCAGAATAAATCACCCACAGTTTGTCAGGTCAGGCTGGAACTCCGAATCTCAGCAACTTAAAGAAGCCTGAGATTCACTCTCGTTCACACTTTATGTCCGTGGTGAGCCGCGGAGGGCTCAGTTCTGCACTGTCCTCACCATAGGACAAAAGTTGCTTCAGTAGTCACTATCTTGAAATGTGTTAGTATCAAAGAGAGAAATGGAAAGCCTATGCCACTGCTTCGGACTTCCATTTCTGTTCACATTTGATTGACCCAACAAGTTAAATAAGCACAACTAATTCCACAGGGTCAGGAAGGTCTACCCTACTATGTGTCCGGAAGGAGAATCAGAAATATATCTGTGATGGTTGATACATTGTGTCAACTTGGGGAGTCTAGGTGTTTGGCTGAGTGACTCAGCAGGAATCCAGGGTGCTTACTTTGTACACATCCTGAGCCTGTGGAAGAGCAGGGCCTGGAGACTGTGTGAGAGCTACACGCCCCCTGGGTGGGGGTAGGCGGTTTACAATGTAAGGGAGGGAGAGAGGCGGCTTGCAGCCATTCCTCCCCTTTTGCTGGTTGTTTTTACTGTGCTCTGCTGCCATGAACTGTTGCCCTCTGCCAAGTGCCACTCTGCCTCTGAACCAGCCAAGTATGGACTGAGACCTCCAAGAACTGTAAGCTAAATAATCCTTTCCTTCCTTCATTTTGGGTGTTGGGTATTTTGTCTCAGCAACGAGAGAAAAGTAACCAAGACAGTATCATAAACAGCATAAATAAACTACCAGATAGCAATGGGGTCATTCTGCCCTTCAAGTTTTAAAATGCATTGGGTAAAATCTTGCTTATGCCCCTCTTAGATGTAGTAGGTTTTCTATAACAACAATTCCCATTTCTGGATATTCCATCCTCCTAGAAACCTTCATTTTGCCCTGAAATGTACCCAAAGATGTTAACTTCTCTTTGACAATAAGAAAATAGGCCATCTCTCCTGCCAGGAGGTTGGAATGTTGCATAAGGAAAGATTTTGTTTATTCTTTCATCATTAAACTGTGAGTTAGAAAAACTATAATTGATGACTCAATAAGAGTTACGTTATTTCTCTATAAACCCCCTATACATTCTTAACTAAAACTCTATAAAATACTGTACATAGTTTTACCAGTTCTATCAATATTAGACCATCATCTTTATCCCCTGACCAGTGAAATTCAAAACAAAATTTATAGATCATTAACTCATCATATTGTAATTTATTTTTATGTATTATTTAAGATGTATAGAAATATGTTCTCTATTTGTGGCTTGCTGCTTGAGGTAATGCATACCATGGATTTAAAATCATTTAAACTTGACTAAGTCTCAGTTCTGTTCATTAATAAGTTGCCTTTGTAAATTACTAGGCCACACGGAACCTCATTTTCTTCTCTTAAAGAATTAGGACACTAATACTCTCCAAGGGGGCTGGTAAGGATTGAATGAGACAGTGTTTGTACAGTGTCTGGCACCAGGCCTAGCCCAATATACAGGAAATATCCAGACCTCTGCCTTCTTTTGGCTTAGAGCGAGACCCTGCTGCCCTGTTTAGACTGCATTCCGAAATGGGATGCCAAAAATATGTATTTCCTCTTTCAACTAATCATGGGGAATAACGAGTAATTGGGGAGTGTAAGATCAGAATAAACAAAATTCCTGAAGACATTTGGTTTGAAGAATGTCAGTAACTCAATCCAGAAATCATTTCTCTAGCTTATGATTTCCTCTGTTGTTGGTCTCTAGAGTTCCTGGTCTGCATTCTCCGAAAGTCCACATGCACAGCAACGCCCTGAGAGGCCCAGGCTCCTGCGTCAGGGATGAATAATGAGCTGCCGCGGCTTCTGCTGTCATTTTTGTGTGAGAAGTCACCAGGCACCTGGAACGCCCCAGTGGACAACAGCTGATGGTTTAGTTTATGTCTAATTCTAGCAGTGCTTTTTTTCCTTTCTATACAATTGATTCACAGTCATTAATTCTTTCTCTCTCTACATCCTGTTTTTCTGTATCTGTGTTTCTCCTTCCTACCTTTTCCTCTTTTCTAGTTTCTTGTTAGATGAAATTTCCTATTTTGTCACTTGTTATTTATCAGTAGGTCTATCATCTAACTGTCATTCTTTTCTCAATATTCATTCTTTATTGTGACTACCAATACCTGCCTTAGCTGGGCATGACAGTGAACCTTGGTAAGTCTAGCACTCAGGGAAGCTGAGGCAGGAGGATTGCAAATTCCAGCCCACATTGGGCAGCTTAGTGACTTAGCAAGGTCTTCTCTCAAAGTAAAAAATAAAAAAGGTCTGGAGATGTAGCTCTGGATTCAAGCCTCAGTACCAAAAAATAAAAAAAAAAACTGCCTTAACTTTCATATTCATGTAATCCCAAAATTACAGGCATATTGTGTTTTCTGCCTGAGCCTTAGATGATTGTCTTGGCAGCAGCCAATCTAAAGGGGAGAGATTTCTTTCTTCAGGATACTGTTCAGAATTGTCACATAGATCTAATATTTAGAAAAACCTTCTTCATATCTGTGGTAAATTTACCTCCCTGTTACCTCTACTGACTGATCTCAGTTGGATATAGTAAAGGCCCTTGCCTCATGACAGTCTTTTTAATGTTAAGGGGTTATCAGTTATGTCCCTCTGAGGGCCTTCTGTGACAGGAACACAGTTTCATTTTTTTCTTGTTCGTCTAGCCTGCTCCAGGCTCACAGCTGGGTCACTCTGAGGAGCATCATTGTTCTGTTCTGATGAACAGCTTTGGAATTCTACGTGGGTGAGGCTGGAAGCTTAAGCACAGAAACTGAGGTGAAACTAGGAAGGTGAGAAGCATCACGACCACCTGTCTGAGAAACCACAGTTGATCAGGATTGTTGAGGCCATTACAAAATAGAACCTTCAGCACTGACGCCACTGTTCTAGAGACATGACTTACAGAACGTGTATTTACATGCAGAATGCCAGCCCCCGGGAGTCATTCTGTCTTTGATTGTCACCTCCCCCACTGAGCAGTGAGAACTCTTTTGGGCTATGGCAGTGATGGAATGGAAGCACAGCAGATAAAAAGCAACCATTGTTTGTTGATAAGAGCTATCTCGCATGTTTTTCAGATGTGTAGGCAGAAAGTGGTTGAGTGACTTACCAGTTTTCATAAAATAGATCAGAAAGCAAGTAAGGAAGAAAACGCAGACACTTGCTATTATCTGTGCTGGCTGCAGGTTTCCCAGGCTACACAATCTGTGTGACAGTAGATAACAGAGTAAGTCATAAGAGAAATATTAAATATATCATTTAAAATAACTCAAATTTAAAAGGAAATGATCAGAAATGAATCTCTGCAGCAGAAACAAATGAAAATTATTAAAATAGAATGGCTTTTCATCTTTCTCCCGAATGAAACTTTAGCTGACAGCTGCGTTTTGATAAAATTTTCTATTTGATTTTTGGAGACTTAATGGAATAAAGTAATATTTCTGTCACCATAGCATACAGAAAAGAGAGAAGATAAGCGTGGAGACAACGCAAGACAAAAACGTGTGACCCTGGCAAGGTCTCATCCCATCAGACGGCAGAGAAGATGTAAGCGCAGTGAGGCGACTTTCTGTGGAAACCAGTTAAATGCACAGGTCAGATCTCATGTGGAGCAGGGAGAGTCAGACGCTGTGTGAGTTCCAACACCAGCAGAGGTCTGCAAGGAACGCGCCCAGCTTGGTCCTTGACCCCTTGCATCTCCGCCCCTCTCTGTGTGACACACCATGTAGGGAAAAAGTGAATATACTATGGGTAGAAAGTTAAAACTTTCTCTGGAAAACAAAGATACTGCAAGCTAGATGAGGCTCGCCTTTCGTTAGGTTTCCATTGTCTGCACCTGGAGAAAAACGCTTGGGAAGGAGGGCCCCCTTGGAACTTGGAACAGCCGTCTCTGCACAAAACAGATGCCATCAGTAGCTTACGTGTGTGAAAATGCCCAGTAATGTTGGGAACATGCCAAACCTTACTGTATCTGGATTTAAACTTGGAGAGACTGAGATGCAATTATTGGTGAAGAGTTTATCTGAAGAAGACCATGTAAGTAGGAAGAAACCAGCTGGACACCAGAGTTAACCCCAAGGTTCTGCCCACAGGAGTAAGAGAAGACAACCTTGGGGCTGGTGTGATTGCCTTCAGTTAATTATCTGGTGCAAACAGCAAGCTTTGGAACCTGAAACTGTTTAAGCAATCAGTCCTTGAGCAAGGTAACAATTTGCCCTATGCTCCAAAGAAGAAGATGTGCCACCAGCCTTTGCAGGTCCCAGGCAGGTAAGGGCCAATATCACGTTCACGCAATAGCATGGTTTGTCATTGTCAACTACTACATTACCTTCTGGTGCTTTTGCACCTATAAGTCAGTTCATGGGAATATCTGACTTGCCTTTGGATCTCAGCAATATGGGGAGCAATGTGAAAAATCCCGCTCTCTTATATACAATATCTTTTTTTTTTTTTTTTTTTTTTTTTTTTTTTTTTTTTTTTTTTTTTTTTTTTTTTTTTTTTTTTTTTTTTTTTTTTTTTTTTTTTTTTTTTTTTTTTTTTTGGCGGTACTGGGGATTGAACTCAGGACCCTGCGCTTGCTAGGCAGGCACTTATTCCACTGAGCTATATCCCCAGCCCCTCTTATATACAATATCACTTAAAGCCATCAAGTTGCCAAAAAGTTATTTAATGCTACTTGTTTACATGTTCATCACCCATGTGCATAACATGTGCTGGCTCACTGGTAAGTGAAAGGCATGGGTGAAGAGTCTGAACCAGGCCCCCTTGAGTACCCTGACCACACAGTGGGTGACCGCAGCCCCTCGGCTATGAGATCCCCGCTGCAGCTGCTCTGCAGGTAGGTAGAAAGAAAGCGGAAGCACCGGACATGGTGACATAACCCGGCAGTACAGTTATTTGGGAGGCTGAGGCAGGAGAATCATTTGACCCCAGGAGTTTGGGGCTACTTTCAGCAACATAGAGAGATTTTGTCTTTTAAGAAAAAGAAAATTAAAAGGGAAAAGGAATAAGGGGATTGCACAGGTACAAGAACATTATAAGGACATTCCTAATTGAGAGACAGAACCACTTGAAGACTTTAGACATTCAGAGCTCCCAAGCACTTCTCTTACATGACTGCTAATTTCACGTCCAGGGTGTGCTTCGCCTCGGCCACTCAGAATCTAAGTGATAAACAATTGCTCATTCTGCTGTGCAGTCGTCTGCTGTACAAATGTTAGTCATCGTCAGGTGTTTTTGTAAGCTCTTCCCTGTTCTGCACACACTTTGGAGTTTCCATGCATTTGTTAGAGTATAGTTTGGGGCTATCACGGCTTCCTCACGATGCCCCCCCGCTCTCTCCAGGGGGCTCTTCTGTCTTGCCTTTTCCTCTTTTACTGGGCCCGAGCACACTGTGCAGAGCCAGTTTCTCCCCCACTCTTCACTTGTACTTTCTTGAATAAGCTTAGCCACTGCAAAAAAAGAGAGTACGGTTTTATGCTAGAATGCATCATACCGAGAATTTACTGATGTATATATACATATATATATTATTTTTCAAAATAGGAATTTGTTATTAGTGTAACATGAAACGTTATAGATTAACTTGTTTTAGCAGAAAACACTTTCCCCCATATCTACAAAGTTTAATATTTTTAATATAGTGCATGAAAAATATCCAAATACAGATTTTCTTCATAGAAAAATAGGCCACCTACCTATAAAATCATCCCATTGAATGATGAATTGATCCTCATTAAACTGTATTTTGTTTTAGTCTTAGCTTGAATTTTGTCCTTTTTAGTTCTTTAAGATTCAATTAAACCCTTCAGGATAGTGAAACCTTTAAATAACTGACCAGACAGCTGTATACATTTTAGTACGTACTAAATAAATAAAAAGAGCAAAACCTCTTTTTAATATTGTGCTCAGAGCCATAATAAACAGGCCATGGAAATGAAAACCCAGTAACTAAACAGCAGGACTCAAAGCTGTGTGCAGCAGGTCCCAGAAACCGGTGATTAAATCAAGGCTACAGGGCAGACAGACTTCCAGAGAGTCAAAGAAAGTCGGGAATGTTTGATGTCCCCGTGTTGCTGAGCTCCCTTTGGACCAACGCCTGGCCCTTTATCTCTCTGGCACTCATGTCTGGAGCTTGGACTGGAATCCGACAGGAAGAGGGTGACAGGCACAGTTTCCACCATGAAGGTCACGCCAGCGCCCGAGTATTTCCTGCCCTGCACTGTGTCTTCTCAAGGCCGTAGTGCACAGAAGGAATTTCCCGTGGATGGCTTCACTGATCCTATGGAAAAGGTACAATGAGGGCTCTTCATGGAAAAGACAAATGATAGCAAAAACGGGTTCATAAACAGGTTTTTTTTTACCAACCGCATACTAGAGTCACAGTCAGTTCTGTCTCTTAGAACCCAGTGGCTGTATGTGAACCATTGTCTGAGTCCTCATCTTCTAGCAAACAAACAGTTTTAACACCTAGGTCAGAGCTGATTACTCGAGTGAGTACAATTGCATATGTAAATCACAAACGGAGTGCTGGACACCTGTCAGCTAACGGTAGCTCCTCTTACCACCCAGAAAGGACCGTTTATTGTACACTTATTTCATCCTCCCATCGGCAGAGCACGCCTGGAGCACAGCACCCTCCTGCCCCTGGCCTGGGCCTTTCTTTCCTCCCAAGTGTTGCTCTTGACGCTTTCTGACTTTATCAGATGTGGTGCTGCCCAAGTGGCATCACTTTTCATGTGATGAGTTCATTGTTATTCACGCACTACTTGCGACCTTCGCAGTATGCGACAGGCCCTGTGCCAGGCCCTGTGCCAGCAGGCTCTGTGCCGGCTCAGGCTCAGCCTCCAGATGACCATAGCGAAGGCCAGTCCCGCCATCACCACTGCATCTGTGGGATGGCAGCGATTCCCAAATGGCATTGCTTATCCTAAGCCTGTTGCCATATGTGTAGTGAATTTGTTCTATATTATTTTCTATAATATGTGTGGCAAATAATACTTTATCAAATGTTGCTTGAAAACTATCATGGGAGAAGAGAATGTTATTTTATCAAAAAAGGACTGCAAATTTTGTTAAAACTTTGCTTCTTCAGACTATCATGAAAATGGATTTACACCACTAATATAATCACAAATTAATTTATATAATTTCAGCCCTTAGCCTCCCGTTATTCTAGCCAAGCTGTGACCCAGCTTATCTTTCCTGAGAACACATTTCCCAATTGTACTAGCTCTGTGCTTCAGTGCATTTCACCATACCTATGTATTTTCCAAACTCTTCAGCTGTTTTGTGCTGTGTCGTCTGAGTGGCTGCCTCTTCACATTCTGAGTTAGGGTGTGAGCTCATTGAGTTAGAGCCTATGTCGTTCATTTTAGCACCTTAATCTTGCTATGCATTTCAGAGTCTTCAATAAATTTATTGAACACCTGAGTGAATAATTGTTTTACTGTTTTGTTGAATTATCAAGATTAAAATGACCAATGTAGTGGTTTTGATAGCTTCTCCTTCTTAGAAATTCTGACAGGCTTCACCTCGTTCTAGATATCCTCCTTCACCCTATCACTAAAGTACACTCTGGGCCATGTTTGCATTCATTTTTCTCCTCATATTTGGGAAGAGGGAGAGAGAGGAGACCAGAGGAGAAGGAGAGGAAAGGACGGAGGAGGAGAAGAGAGGCAAAGGGGAGGAAAAGGGAGGGAAAGGAAGGGCAGACAGGACGGGAGGGGCTGGGGCTGTAGCTCAGCTGCACCGCGCTCACCTGGCAAGCACCAGGTCCTGAGCTCAATTCCCGGTTATAAAAGAGAGAGAAGAAAAGGATGAAAGAGAGATTGTAACCTAGGATGATCTGAGAGTTTCCCACCCAGGTCAGTGTGATTTTCTTTGACTGTCTATGTGTCCTGCCTTAGCTGGGATTGTTTCTGATATCACAGACGCATATTTACAACTTCCCTTCCTCTTAGTATTTTCTGTAAAGCCTGCACCTCGGAATCCTCAAGGGTGAGCTGAGCAGGTGTCTGTGTTTTCCTGTAGACGGTTGTTGGCACTTAGGGCCAGTGTCACCACAATAAACTCCACTGGACAGAGTTCTCCGTGGAAAGCAGACTTGGAGCAACTGAGGTCCTCTGAGAGGGTGTGTGACTCATTGCAGGTCCCCTGACATTCTGCCTAAGGGAAGCGTCTACCTGAGGGAAGGAGTCATTACCCTCCCGGAAGCTGGCCATAGCCTTAAATCTGCCCTCAGTTTCTCTGGCACACCTCGCCGCCCTCACTTCTGCCCTCACCCCTGGCTGCTGTACCGTTCTCTGGCTATTCTCTCTCTCTTTTCTTGGCGGTACTGGGGATCAAACTCAGGACCTTGCTCTTGCCAGGCGGGTACTTATTCCACTGAGCTATATCCCCAGCCCTCTCTGGTTATTCTGTCTCGCCTCTGTGTCCAGCTCTCTGTGGGTCTTTCTGTCCCTCTTCTCTCCATCCCTGTTCCCATTTCTGTCACTTTTCCTCTTAGTTCTTTAATATGACACATTTTATTTCTATGCTCCTTTAACTAGGCTTTCCTAACTCTTTATTCTTGCACTGCCATTCAGAATCTCTTGCTACGGAATCGTGTCAGCCTTTTTACAACTTTCCTCTTTTCCTAGTCTGGTGTGCATGTCTCTATGCCCACCACACCTTTGCCTCTCTTTTATTAATTCCAAGGTGCCTTGATTGCTACCAAGTTTGTATAACCTTTAGTCCAACAGCAAGCTTTTTCTCACGGGTTAGGATTAA
This sequence comes from Dinomys branickii, assembly GCA_004027595.1. Taxonomy (NCBI): domain Eukaryota; kingdom Metazoa; phylum Chordata; class Mammalia; order Rodentia; family Dinomyidae; genus Dinomys; species Dinomys branickii. The sequence continues at coordinate 51,363 of PVLD010007398.1, read as the reverse complement.
ATATGAAATAACTTTCCTTGTTACTTCCTTTACCTACTGGAATGAAATTGTCAGTACATAACAGCAGGTCTACTTTTCCCAGGGTGTCTCACAAGTCGAAGCCCTTCCTCACTGCCATTTCTTATCTCAAGTCCAGTTTATATTCTTGAATAAGATCCACATGCTAGCCAGGCATGGTGCTGCATGCCTGTAATCCCAGGACTTGGGAGGTTGAGGCAGGAGGATCACCATGAGTTTGAGCTGAAGGCCAACCTGTACTATACAGTGACACCCTGTCTCAAACAACCAGAATAAATAAATAAATGGATGGAAGATGCACACTTGGTAACTTCTACTCAGCCAGGAAGTCTGTTTTACACAGCCACAATATCACTTACCCTTCTCCCATTTACAAGCAGATGGGGGAATGTTTTGTGCTCTTCAGTTTGTGGCATGTATGTATATTTCATTTTACTGGAGCTGTAGCTTTTGGATATAATTCACTTTTTATTTATTTCAGTCATGGATTTTATGATATTAATAGTCGAAGATGTTTCATTTCTGAATTGTGAGCTACTTGAGTCAAAAGCCGTAAGACGTTCATTTTGTATTTTCAGAGGCGAGAAGAGTCCTGAATCATATGCATGGTAGATTCATTAAACAGAACTGATGCTTGTCTTAAAACTGTGAATTTAATTGACTCTCTACCATGCACTGTGTATCCATATAAAAACACGTGAAGTCCTGTGTGAATTTCTAGTCTCCTGATTTCTTCTGAAAATTATTTACTATTTCTTTCACACATGCTCTCTGTGTTTTCCTGGTACATGTTATGGAAATTTGTTGGCTTTTTTCTCCCTTGCTCCTTTAAAGAGCTCCTAATTAGCTATTAATAGTTTATTATTGAGAAATATCAATGAACCTGGGACTACATTAAGTATATTATATTGTTCTAAATCTTTTATGAACAGATATTATGTTTCTTGAGGATATAAGAGAGTATTGGGACTCAGAGAGGGTAAATGGCATACTTCAGCCAATCCATTCATTAAGAAAAAGAACTTATTGAAACTAGGTCTGACTGGTTGCAAAGCTCAAATTATGTCTAGCATAGTTTCCAGTATGATCTGGCTGACTAACAGGTACTGCTATATTATGTTAGGACACATTTGGATTTCGTAAGTTTCTTAGCCTTTCTGCACAGTGAATGAAACTGCAGTGAATGACAGCTCTTGGCTATGCACAGGGATATTGCCGCTGTGACTAAATCCACATGACTCTGGAAATACTGTATTATTTGGAGCAAGCTGTGGTTTGCCATGACACTAGGTGGCACACTGCAGAACTACATACTGTGTCTTTGCCGTGAAAAAGGAAGGGAGATTAAAAAAACAGGAAGCAACTTAGCCATGCCTCTCCATGCCTCAGAAAGAGGGTAGAAGAAAATGACTCACTCTCCTGTCCACTGTTTTGACCTTTCCTGGGCTGTATTTTCAGGATCTTGACACCAAGAATTGTCTTAGTTTATTGCTCAAACATGCTTAAAAGATAGCTTTGGGAAAAAATTACCTAATTCAGTCTATTTATGTGGTGACCATTTCCTAACCTATTGATATGGCAAAAACTGAATTGTAGGAATCGTGATACAAGTTCTACTTTTCTCTTGGAGTTTTGTCCAAGTTGGGCCAGGGGACCATTACTGTCCATTTCTCCCTTCCTCTCTTCTGGTCCCCCTCTCTCCTGGTGCCATGTGCAGCTTGCACCTGTACCAGTCAGTATTACATGCCATGCCAACACAGGGACACATACCAGGTGTGGAAATCTCTCTGATGATTTTCTGATGTTCTTTGGTGCTTGTGGTTCATTCTTTTGATCACATATCATATTTCAGGAAACTCTGTGAGACTTTCTAAAAATATTGTGTGAATTTCTCTTCTCTGAGACCTTGTTATTTTCTTGGGTTGTACCTGGGAAAGTGACACAAAGCCCCTTTGCCCCCAGATTCCAAAAGTGTACTGGGTTGTTTTTGAAGGGTTCAGCCCTGGGAAGTGCTGCTTCAGAACCCTCATGCCTGTGCCGTCACTGAGACCCCCTCACACTAAGCACTGAGACTCATCTCATGCCCACCTGTTTATTTAACCCCACCCAGCTTTTGCCTTCCACAGTAACCGGATGGAGGATTTTCTTCATTGCTGTTAGTGCAGCAACCAGCAAGAAGGCCACAAGACAGCCACTCACTCTAGCCTAATATGGTAGGAACTGCATGTGGGCAAAGTAAGCAAGGGTGAGAGTAGCCTGAGAAACAATAATCTTGGCTCTTGAGATTGGCATTATTGAAAAGCGCCTCACGATTACGTGAACACATGTGTACCATTTGCCCCACCTGCTTAAGAAGATGCCCACCAGTCCGGAAACACAAAACAATGCACCACATAAGCCACCCCTGAATCAGCTCCCCAGTGAGATAGACTTTGGGACAAGAGTCCTCAATCTCCTCTAACACCAACGTTTTGAATAAAATACCCTTCCTTGTGCCAACATTTTGTCTCCAGAGTCAACTGGCCTGTTGTACAGGCAGTAAGAGAGCTTCAATTCAATGACGCCGGCTTCTTCCACAGGTTCTTTTCGGGCCTTAGAGCTCACGGAGCTGTGGGTCTCCAGGGCATGAAGGGAATCTGCTCATACATGATCCTCTCCCACGTGTTCTGTGCCCTTTTCATCATAATTGCTCAGGTTCTGGAAACTCAGTCTCCAGGACATTGCATCTTTTTGCCTTTTTCTAGTGCCATATTCATCTCCTGTTGTAAAAAACTGAGAAGTGTCACAGCATGTTTGGAAGAAAAGGCCAACTAGAAAATAGATAAACCCTGGGCTCAGGACAGAATAGATGTAAATAGAAATTCATCGCATACCCACCATATGTCGAGCCCTGGGATTACTGCTGCACTTGTGTTTACTTTGATTGTCATGGAGTGTCACCCACTTTAGCTTACTTTCTGTATCAGAAGTGCTTAAGATCCAAGGTTCTAGTTTTGAAAGCTAGCTATCTCTAAATGCCAAATATATCATTCAATCACTTTGATTCAACTTATGTTCATTGCATGCTTGCTGCAAGCAAGACACAAGGAGTATTAGGTTCTTACATGTAGTTTTAAATGAGATAGGCAGGGAGGTTCTCCTCCGTGGCTGCCTTCCTCCTTTTGGCTGCTTTCATCACCCTCACAAGGGGCCAAGAGCCCAGGAACAAAGTCATATATAGTCACAAGTGTGTGTGTCTGTGTGTGTGTGCGTGCATGCACATGCGTGTGTAGTGTAGGCAAAGTAAACCTGACATAAGTAGGAGAATCTCCAGCAGACCAACAGTAGGTGTCCAAACTTTATCCCAAGGCTAGCAAAATCCTTAGAATACTTTTAGGTCCAAATTAATATGTTCTGGTCTGTATTTCTAAGACCTTATACCAGGGCCAGGTGAAAAGGTGTCATGGCATTGCAAGTGTTTCGTGGGACTTGATGATCAGTGAAGAGGTCACCACAGTTGTCTAAGCAAGAAGCAGTGTAGCCTGATAAAAAGAGTAAAGATATTTAGGATACAAATGTGAAGCCTTAATGCTTGATAAAGGTAGAGGAAGTGGATGAGGGAGAGGAGGATTCCCTTTGGCAATCACTCTTTGTCACAAGGTTTTTCTTTTCTATAAACCATGCCCTAGAGCCGCATATAAGCAAGCAAGTACAGAAAGCCAGTGCTTTACAATCTAAAAAGTAAAACACGATGTGTATTTTAAAACATCTCTAGCATTTATTGAATACTTCGAGGGTTCTTAGAGTTGTACAGGCATGATTAATTTGGTTATTAAAATGATCCTAGAAGACTAATACTAGGATAATCTCTATTTATACATGCGGAAGTTGAGACAAAAGGGAATATGACAACCAAGGCAAGTCTCATTCCAGAAATCACACTTTTTAACCACTGTGATGCGAGCATGTTGCAACTGAGGCGATAAGAAGTAGGACAGGATTGATTCGGCCGGAGCAAAGCGCTACCTGGCCGTGAGCCTGTGATTTCTTCATAGGATAAGAAACCTTTGAGTCCACTCTTAAAAGATGAGTAACCTAAAGAAGTGACGTCCACACCACAGAAATCACTTTCTCAGTTCACAGGTCTATTAGTCTAAGCGACGGTGTTTGAGCTATCCAACTGGAGCAAACGGAGGACAAAGTAACAGGCGGCAGAGATTCTCTACTCGGTCTGTCACAAGTGGCACTGTGTCCGGATGAGTCAGAGCTCTGTGGCAATAAAAAAGCTCTTGAAGGTTAACGAGGCTGTCTAAATAGTGTCCTTCACTACAGTTTAACAGCGCTAAGAGAAAGCAGACGGTGACGTGAGTGACGGTCGCAGAGGAGATAGTAGCTGCCACTGTGGGTCCTATTTACACATCACTCTAAGGACTGGCAAAGTACAAAGGAGTGGTGAGCACTCTGCATATTCATTTCATTAGTCCGGATTAGTCTACTAACTACTTCCTGAACATTAGCAGGCTTTAGCTTGGGCTCATCATAGCCCAGTGAACAATGTGGTGCCATTTGAATGAGATTCAACTATTTATTCAACTCCACAAATTTCTCCCTTGGTAACACTACCAGCAGTGATGTGGAATCACGATGCACAAAAGAAGCTAATTTGAAGGAGAACTAACGTGGAAGATTCGATCCAGTGTCTTCCTCTTCCAAGGAGGGTGCTGACATCGTTTCCCCTTAACTGTGGTCTTTGGTTCTCGCCTTCTGTCACCTCTAATTGCATTGCAATCTAGTTGTTAATGCTCCACTGTTTCCTGTTGTTGAAAAGTACCAGGTGCCAGCAACCTGCCAAATTAAATGACCTCTCTCAGACGTCACTCATTTATTGGCATCTTCCACAGGCTATCTACCAGCTACATGCATGGTTCCTTGAATTCAATCATCACCTCAGCAGATGGTGCCTGAGTATCATCATCCAGTAGCCCCAGCTTCGGGGGTATCTGTGTACTCTGGCTTTCACTGGCACCTTTCTTCATAGAAAACATTTTAAAAATTGTATTTTACAATGCATGGTATGATACGAATGCGACGTAGTCATTTGCTGCAACCTGGAAGTGAATCAATACATTTTCCTGTGTCCTGCAGCACTAGGAGCACTGCCTGCTCGTTGCCTTCAGGACCCTGCACGGCCTGACTGTAGCCCGCCTCCCTGCTTGTCAGCTGCCTTCCCAGACAGATGGTGAGAGGGGCTCAGTCCCGCGGCACCAAGGGAGCCAGGACCTTTTTCACTGCTTTGCTCCCCGCCAGTAGTTAGCAGAGAATAAATGAGGTAGTGCAAGGTTGTTGCTTTAATTTTATCGGTGCATGTTTGTGCGTGGGAAGTTTGCCTTCACCGTAGGGAGGGGCGAAGTGACCGTCTTAATTCTTTGCATTTTCCTCCCTTCCTCACCTACCACCGTTCCTCTGTCCCTGAGTCCTCCGCCTCATCTACATTTTTGTTGTTGTTGTTATCTTAGTTCATACTGATGACATTAACAGACATGGGATGAATCAATAACAGAAGATTTTCTCTTTAAGCTTCTTTCTTTGGCCTCCATGACTTTTTTTCTTTTAAAGAGAAAAGAAAAAAACACAATAACAAAAAACAAAGACAAAAACAATAAAAAGGATGCAGAACTTCAAAACAGACTTTTAAAAGCCTTCTGTCTCCACATTCCCCTTCCACCTGCTCTTCAAATAGAGCTCTGACTTCTCCCTTTTTGATGTTATCCTAATTGTTACACTCACCGTTATTATGAGCATCTCAGTGCCAGTAATGCCATTTTCGTCTTTCGAGGTGCCAGGGCCTGACACAAAATCATCTTGATTTCCCTTCTACCTGGTATCAGACTCAACCTGTACCCAGCATCTGCCAGGCTCACCGTGCCATTGCTGGGGCATCTGTCTCAGCCTCACCCTGCCGCTGCCTTCGCCAGCACCCACAAAGAACCGTGCGTATGCAAGCACACCAGCCTTCTGGCCAGCCTGTCCTGCCGCCTGTCCTTCCCCTTTTCCAGCAGTCACATTTCTTTCTAGAAAACCTCCCTTTCAGAAAGTATGTAATTGATGACTATTCTGGACAAAGAGAATTCCAAACCTCTTAACTTGACCTTCAACATCTCGATTCTGACTTAAATGTCTGGCTTTATTTCTACCACTGCAAAGACCACCACTCCCACCCCAGTCCTGCCACAACTCACTCATCCATAGCGCCTCAAAACTTGTAACTACGGTATGATTTCTGTGATCTTTGTTCAAGCACTTTTTTCCAGAAGGGCAAACCCCTCACATCTGTGCACCTGAACACACCAGTGTGGCACCAACCCAGCACACAGCAGCGAGGCGGTGTGCAGCTCTGTCCTCCCCCAGACTGACACGTGGATGGCTTCCCCAGGGAGAGGGGATTACCTTACTCTACTGAATTTACAGAAATGAAGCAATGGGAAGTAAATGTACAATGAATTATGCTTTTACCAAGGTATATTTTACGTCAAAACTGATGTTTAATTTTTTTAAAAAACAGTAGATACAAACAGCAATAGTTAATTCAGGTAAATCTATAATTTTAGGCTTTACAACCATCTAGAATGATAAACTCAGGCCAAACTAATTTTAACCTGGGTGGATATTTCCATTTCAGGGATTTAATTGAATCAAGTAAAGCAAATTAATCAGAAACATCTGCTTTGTCTCAAGAAATGTCTAATCACTAAACTATCTTTAATGAGAGAAGCAGCTAATTATATTACCCCTCTGACAGGAGATGCAGAAAGGTTAGGCTGCAAAGACTGTAGTGTACTTCGGTGTAAAAAATCACAGATGACGCGCAGGGACAGTCGGAACTTCCTAGCGGGGTGAGCATCATAAGGGGTGGCATATTCCTCTTGTTAGACATGGATTGTTCTTGTTTCATAAAAACAAACCATGTTTGTGGTGGAAAGTTAGTGCAGCACAAGTGAGCCCAGCTAAACCCGTGAATAACAACAGCCCCACCCCCCAGGGAACACCGCTCCTGCAGGGAAGCACACTGCTTTGTTTAATCTTTTGTGCGCGTGTGTGTGATGGATATATAGCAGAATTTAGAACACACTGTACATAAGTGTTTTAATCTATTTTTTATAGTATGTCGCATGCACCTTCCCATCTAATATTCTTCTATAACATGATTTTTAAAACTCCTCAGTAGTCTACCGCAGTATTGCCCTATACCAAGGATGTTTTCATTCTTCCATTGTCATGTACAGCGCTTTGAGGAGCACTCTCAGGTTTACCTTATATGTACTCTAAAATTTCTCTTTCTGAGTTAAATTTCTGTACCTTTGAAGGACTAGAAAATATACAAAATATTAAGCCTTTTAGTAAATATGCCCAGACTTGTCACAATGTGCTATATCAAATAAACTAACATTGACACCCCATGGGTATACCCACGCGCTCCCAACGATACCAGCCATACACAGTGCCCTATTTTACAGGTAAAACCGAGTTACCTTACATGCTTATTTACCACTTGCATTTCTTCATATAAGATCTTATTACATTGCAGATGGGGACATTTTCCTTTTCCTGTTTGATTTCAAAGAACTCTTCATATATTTTTACTTTAGAATATTTTGAATAGAGAAAATAAAGATTAGTATGAAATATAATTGAATCCATCATTTAGCTTTATTAACTGTTAACAAACTGTCATAAGCATTATGGTCTCTTTCTGAAGCTCTAAAACATTACCATGAAGCATCAGGCTGTGTGTACCCTCATTCAGATGCGGGTAGCAACTTTCCCCAAGGAGGTCCCCCTTGCTTCGATCCCATGAGCTTCCCGTGATCCCACATTACCACAACTGGAGGTATTTATATACCTAGAAATTATGAAATTTAAACGGATTATGTGTACTCTATATGTTTATATGTATTTAGACTGAGACTAAAGTCTAGATATGTAATATAATGTGCCTATATAAAATATACTGGGGCTGGAGTTATAGCTTAGCAAACCCTTGCCTAGCAAGCACAAGGTCCTGAGTTTGATTCCCATTCCCCCCCAGAAATGTGGATATTGCTAATTGAATTTCTCATGTATATATGAGACATAGATAAACAGATAAATCAGTGATTAATTTGGGTTATTAATGTGTAATTTAAGATTTTGTGTCTGTATTTGTAAATCAAGTTGGCTTATAAAACCATTTCTTATGCTTTTGGGTTTTTCTTTTTTGTTTTAGTATTGCTTATACGAACCACACATATAAGCTGCTTCCTCTGCTTTTATCTCTAGAATATTTTATTTGATAAACAGAATCTGAGCCGAATGTGGTGGTACAGTATAGTCCCACCTACTGAGGAAGCTGAGACAGGAGAGTGGAAGTCCTAGGCCAGCCTTGCCGTTTCGCCAGACTGTCTCAAAACAAAGCTGGTCCCAGAGGGTAGCTCAGTGGCAGAACACTCGCCTACCACAGGGTTCAGTATGCAGTGCCACAAAAAATTTAAAAAGATAGAAATTGAATCTTTGTTCTGTGAAGCATTAGCAAAAAAAATTACCTATAGGACTATTGTGAGTTCAAGACCAGCCTGGGCTACACGTGAGCTTAAGGCCAGCCTGAACGACACAGTGAGACCTTGTCTCAAAACACAAAGCAGAGCACAGCACAGCAGAGCAAAACAAGTTTACCTAGATAATCAAGTCTGTTGTACCAATAGTTATAGCCGTCCATTATTTAAAATGCTTTTCCTTTTCCTTACAATTTTTGCTAGAATTTCTTCCAATTTCTTTGAGAAATTAACTTTCACTACATGTCTTCTATGTTAAATATTTTTCCTCTCCTGTCAGTCCAGCATCAGTTTTGAATATGGTACTGTTTAATAAAGAAGAATTTTTAGAGTTATATTTTTATCTTTGAATAATCATATTATTCTGTAGTATTATTTTTATTTCAATTACTTTATAAATAATAAAATTTATTAATTTTAAATTTTTACTTGAATATGGAGGTTTCAGTTAACTTTTTTCCTAAATATTCTGCCAGTTTCTCCAACATCAGTAACTATATTTTTACTCTTATAATTTGAAAAGTCAATGTATTACTTTATAAATTTTATTATATTTGGCCCTGTATTTATTTGAATTCATAAATTCATCCCATATTAGTATTTTAGTATTATATTTTATAATATATTTTAATGAAAATAATACTATGCCCCAGTTTTGTCCTTAAAATTGTGTAGTCTTTCCTTTCTGATGCATCTTATAATCACTTTTATATCACATCAAATTTTTTAACATAACTGAATGTAATATGTATTAATACATTGATTAAAATAGATAAAAATAATGTTTTTAGTTTCTGTAGTATTAAATTTTCACATTAAAGAAAGCAATATATTTTACATTCATCCTTTCTTCTCCTTTGTGTTTAGTGACGATTTGGCCTTTTCTTTATAACTATCATGGTTTCTGTTATATTTACTCTTATATAGCTTATATTTTTTCAGCTGTTGAAAATGAGATCATTTTGCTTCCTTGGTTGCCTTCTACCTGCTTTCATATGTGTTTCAAGAACTTCTTTTCTTTCAGGAAAATTTGAAATAATTGCAAACAGTGCTTGATGTCCACTTTCCCCAACCTGATTACTTAATATGAGTTTTTATCACATATTATCAAAGCTGATCCTTGGCGTCTTTCATTTGCAGAGAGTTCTGTGATGTTAGTAAGGACTCCAGGGTTTAGGAACTTCAGTAGCTCGGCCATTGGTTAGAAGGGTTTTTCATTTTTTCCCAGAGAGCCAGTTAAAATTTAGATGCATGTTCAAGTCTAATAAACTTGATTTATGTGTCAAATGGTCCTTCATACCTAATTTCATCTTATCCTAAGAGGGATTATTTTGTCATTCTGAGATGCATAATCTGTGGTTAAGAAGGTATATTGGGTTTAAAGCTCTCTTGTGTTACAAAGAATAATTTGAAAGTTTCATTTCTTGCTTCAAAGAATGAACTGAAAACATGGAATATCCTAAGTATTTTTTTATGGGGCTAAGCCTCACTTCAGCCAACTCATTTACCACCATGGGACACTTGGAAATGGGAATTCCAAATTCAGTATGTGTTCTCCTAAGAAATGTGCAGCATAAACACTGACCCTGAAGAACATCATCCAGCTCTGATCCATGATAAAAAGTATCTCAGTCTGTGCAGACAGTCAACATTCTAGTCTCAGTTATTGGCTTATTGAATAAGATAAGCATTAAAATCCATCCGTCTTCACTAAGGCTAACTCTTGTATTCACAGTGGCACATCATATTTGCATTTTCTCTTTTCTCTGAAACTAATTGTTAAATGAATGTGATTTGGATGTATTCCTATTAGAGAACTACTTTGGGGATATCATATTTTGATTTCAAAAAGCACCAGGCCCTCAGTTTTATGGGCTTGAGGATTAGTTTACAAACAGAAAGTCTAAAGTGATATGAATTCACAAACATATAACAGAGGAAAATGAGCCATGGGGAGTTTTTTAAAGCAGTATCTATCTCTAAAGAAAGTTTCAATGAAACTTTGGAATCATTGAAAGCACCAGAGGACATAGACTAGGGCTAGTCTGCATAATGAATTTTTAGAGTGGTAAGCACACTTTGATGGCTTTAAAGAAGAATATGATTTTCTCAACTATTAATGCCTATCATTTGTCACTGTAAATAAGTAAATGAACGTAAATGAGCATCTCTGTGTCCCAGATACTTTCAACGTATATCTCCTCCCTAAATTTTCAGAATCGAAACCTCCTGTGACCTACTCTTAGAAGGGGAGTAGAAAAGAATGAGATAATTTCCTGGTCTGGACAACCTATCAGCCTAAATTAGAAAGTGGAGCAGTTACAAGAGGGTTTATTCTATGGCCAGGAATTATATCCTTCCTCCAAATCTCAGCTTTCTGTTGAAACCCTAGATATATCGGAAGAGATGCAGATAAATGATATTTGAAGATAAACCCTGAAATGTAAACCAGGGAAGGCTGAACTCACACAGGGAGTCCAGGAGCCTGCTTTATGGGAAACCCGGAGTTAAAGTGCAAGGGCTCACAGGGTTACTCAGAGCCCTGGAATCTCGGGGCCACAGTAGCAGGTCACGGTGTGCTCACCGTCTGCAGTCACCGTCCACTGGGGAGTCTTCTGAGAAGGGGCTGAGGTGGAAGGAGGTTGACAGACTAGAGGCGGGGCTCAAGGAAAGCGCCCGTACTCCCATGAGCCCCCAGGGTCCTGCAGGGTGACAAGATGGCTTCACAATGCTTCCCTGAGCCAGGTGAAAAGGTGACTGAGACCTGACAGCTAGAGAAACCTTAAAAGCTAAGCTCTCTGAAACAGAAACTACAAAGTTGTTTCAGCCAGGGTCCAGGTATAGGTCATAGTAGAGTCTAGAAAACCAACACAAAGTGTGAGTTGAGATGGAGGGCAAGTCTAAGAGAGAGAGAGAGGGAGAGAGGGAGAGAGAGAGACCATAAGAGATCCCCATTGTTTCTTGCATAGAGGAAAAGGCAAGGGGCTACATTCACTGATGGGACCCTGCAAGTCCAGAGGCTGGGGTTCCTTCTGTGATACTAGACAACTCTAGCAGGAAGGGTTGGACACAACTCTAGAGGGAGGGTTGGGGAGAGGAAGCACGGGAGAAGCTTTGAATTTAAGTGAGTATTTACCTAAGAAAGACAGTTCAAGCAATTGTGTTATATTCAAGTGTCAAAAACTGAGTCTCCGTGTAAGAAGAAATGTGAGTTTCTGAACTAAATTAAGTTCAGCTACAACAAAATAAGAAAAGCTGTATGTCTGCCAAGACAAGTACTTAGGCCATGAAAGCATACAGGCTATACCAAAGAAGAAAGCTCTTCCTTTAGTAGGAACACACATTATATGTTCTTTGTAGCTCATCAAAATCATACTGACAACCTCAAAAATCTCTATTTATTCAAAAATATTTATGGCTAAACTACTATGTGTAATAGTTTGTGTCCTCAAGAAAACTAATGGTACAAGATTAACAAAGAACTGGGATGAGGTGACAGGACCGACATAGGAAGGTGACACTGAGCATGAGGGAAGGAACAGTGAGCAGTGAAGGAGAGATGCTGTTCAGAGCTGCAAACGCTCATGTCTGCATGTGGCTCTTTGGTTTGTCTCCAGAAACTCATGTGCTGAAGACCTGTGCCTTGATGTTGTAGTGGGACCTTTACACCTTGGCTCTAATGTGAGATTCTTGGGTCGCCCGGGGACGTCCTCACTGATTTCATTTTGGTGATGTGGTTTCTCCCTCTCACACATGTTCCTACTGCCCACCGTGATCTTCGTCAGAGCATAGCAGATGTCAGAACCAGGCTCTTGAATCTCTAGAGTGTGAGCTAAACAAATTTCTTTTCTCTATGAAGTTATCTTGCCTTGGGAATTTTATTTTACAAAAAAGAAAAATTAATTACTGCAGTACCTGAGAGGATGTGGCATCAGTTCAACTGGGTTAAGAGGAGGAAGGAGGAGGAGCAGAGGGAGAAGGAAGAGGAGACAGTGAGGACCAGCAGACAGCTCGCCAAGTGAGGGCAAGTGCAGACTCATTCCAAAAGAAGAATGAACAGCAGGTGTAACCACCGAAAGAGAGAGAGAGAACCAGAAGTGGGGGGACCGGGGAAGGGAGGGGGGAGAAGGAAGGCTGACGGTGACCTGGGACAGAGCCAAGAAAATGAAAGTAGCATTTGGAATTCCTTTGACGGGGACAGGACTATGGCACAGGAGAGGGCTGGAGACGGAGCTGCAAAAGCCAGCTGGATGGACAGGACGCAGAACATCCTTCCAAACTAGACTTGGGCACTTGGGATTGTAAGTGGTGGGGTGACGTGAACAGCCATCAGGCAGTGCAGAGTGAACCAGCAGCTACCGTTAAAGAAGCTCACTAGAGAGGGCAGGAGGGGCTGTCCCCGAGGGGGGTGACTGGAGCGGAATTTCCTTGTGAAGGAGAGGCATTGAGCCTAACTCCAAACACAACAAAGAAAGTGAGGGTGTTTTTTGACAATAGAATTAGGATCAGCAGATAGAAGTCTACTAAGACTTAGCACAACAGGATTATCCCTCAGAGAACACCAGTGTGAGCAGGTATCCGGTAGAGGATAATACTAGGTGAGCAAGTTGAGCAGGTATGAAGGGCGATCAGGTGCAAAGCGGAAGATTCAAGCTAAGCTGACTCAGCGGGATTTTAGCTAGAACTGGATCCTCCAAAAGAGGACACAGAAGACTAAGGTGGGGTTTGGTCAAAAATAGAGTTCACGAGAGTTTGACTGGAGCCTGGTTGAGGCCAGGTCTCCGTCAGCACATCCGTGTGTGACAGTCTACCTTTCTGTGGCAGAAGAAGCCTCACCTTCAGGAAGAGCCTCACTGCTCTCAGTGTGTTTGTGGTTCCTTTGTCCCTTTATTTTGGCAGACATTGCATTTTTTCTAAAAATGTTCATTTCCAGAAGCATTTATTTAATCTCTATTGACAAAATTATGCAAAACTTGTGGGGGATGTTGTTGCTGCCTTTTAGTGTTCAATGTTACTAAGAGTTTCTAACCTGCTTCTCAGCCTGTGAAGGTCACTAAGACTCTTAACTTTTGCCTTCCTACTTCCTACAGGGAAGAGGCCCCAATCGCCGGGAACATAATGGTCAGAAAAATGTCTAGTTTCTAAAATAGCAGTTGGAAAATTGTCAAAAATGCCAGTGGAAAGTTTGTGCTGTTCCCGTTTCATAAACAAACGCGTACTGACTCTGGTGTGCTAAAAGGTGCTTGGCGACTCTCGAGACACTGGGGTTTTATCTTTTGTGTTTCTTGTCCTTGAGAAATATGTAACCCCAGCAAAGATGAAGGCAGACAGGCTAAAATATAGAGTGAAAAAGAAAATCGTTTTTCGCCTGTCCCCAAAGTAGGAAAAGAGAAGGAAAGGTGGCAGAGGAGTTATCTGACCTCGTTTGACACAAAATTCAAAAAGTTTACATTTATTTCTCCTAAATTTGGCAGAAGTCCTTATTCGTTTTTCACATTCCTCCAGATCAGAACGTCAAACAGTGAACTGACAGGTCAAAGTGTACCTTTGTTCTTTCCATGAAATGAACAGCTTACAGAGCAATCTAAAACTGTAGATTGCTTAAGACTCAAAACTATCTTGGGCAATTTAGAAAACCACTTTATATGTAGGTTTTGTTCCTAGACACTGAATATGCTCGTGAATTATCCACTTATTAAAGTATTTGCTTGTCATGGGGATTTCCCCTTCCTATCCATCAACATCTCTCAGTATTTAGTGTACTTTCAAGAAATTCAATGAAAACCAAAGATTTTGCCTTATCACACTGAGGATCTCCAAATTTCACTCTTCAGAGTGTTTACTACAAACGCAAACTAGACCACAGAGAGGAAAACAGAGTCAGGTGAGTGAGAAAAGTTTACAGTGCACAGAAAGACCCCCCTGTTTGCATCACATAAAACAGTATTTTAAAAATAAATACAATGCAAATATGAACTCTTTTCATCGGTGAAAATAAAGACTTATTTATCCTGCAATTATTTTGGACTGTGCTGAATAATAAAGTTTCTCATGGTGTCAGTTTGTCAGTGAGACAGACATCGTTGCTGAAATGGACAGCGAAAGGAGATCATGTGGTCTGAGCACCTGCCAGCCCATTTCAGTGGGTGGAACGGTAGGTCTCAAAGAGACATCTCCTCTTGCCCAGCATCACAACCTGTGAGTATTTACTGCCTATGATAAAAGTGTGCCTATTATTTTACATGGCCAAAGCTATGATAAGATTAAGGATTCTGAGAGGAATTTAATTTGGATTATCAGCGTGGACCCTACCTCGAATCATACCTGTCCTCGTAAGAGGGAGGCATGGGAAGGCTGTGCAGACAGAAGAGCATCGGCAATGTGACCACGGGCACGGAAACTGGAGGGACGCGGTCGTAAGACAAGGAATGAACCAGTGCCAGAGGTGGGAAGAGGAAAAAGAAGGCACTGTCCCTAGTGCGTCCTGGCACAGCCCTACCCACACCTAAATTTCAGACTACTGACTTCCGGGACACTAACAGAATAAATTTGTTTCATTTAAACCACCATTATTTCTTAAATTCCTCCTTTTTCGTATCTTTCAAATAAACTTCTTGTATTAATTTTTATTTTATTGTAGTGAACCATCACAAACTTGTTGATTTAAACAGTACATATTATCTCACCCTTCCACAGTTCAGAAATCTGAAGAGTAACAGTTCTGATCCGTCTCACTCACTCAACGCCGAGATGGGGCCGTCATGGCCGTGCTCCTTCCTGGAGGCCGTGGGGTCTCCATCTCCTTGACGCACCTGGCTTCTACAGCCGTGTGCACTCCCGGGCTCAGCTCTCTTCCTCCACACTCAAAGCCAGCAGTGTCGGGCCTGGTCCTCCTTATGCAACCACCTTGCTCTCTCTCTCTCTCTCTCTTTTGCTACCCTCCTTCTAAGATTGCTTGGAATAGCAACGGGTTCATTCTGGTAATACGGGAAAACCTCATCCTCCATCAGATGATTAGCAACTTGGGTTCCATTTGCAGCCTTAATTCATCTTTGTCAGGTAAGGAATCTCATTCTCAAGTTCTGGGGCCTTATACCTAGACATATTCTACCTACCACATCCTCCACAGCTCTGCTCAGAGCCCACCATGACTTGGTGGTGATCTTGTGTGCACCCTCCAGGGTTGACGTGCTTGGTCTTCAGTGTCGCGATGTTGAGGTGGTGGAACTTTAAGAGTCGGGATCTGGTGGAAGGTAGTCAGTAATGGGAACATCAGGCTCCGACAGGATGAATGATGATCAGATGAGGTCACCCCACATGCTCGGCCCATTGTGCAAACGGCCATTTCCCTTTCTGCTTCTCTCCCATGTTTTGATGTATTCCATCAGCCCTGCACCATGGACCAAACCAATACATGTGGCTGATTTCAGTACTTCAGACTCCCAGATGGTGAGCTAAGTAAACATCTTTTCTTCACAGAGTATCCAGCCTGAGATGTTTTGTTACACCAACAAAAACACACGAATGCACTGCCCTTTCCCAGTTTCTCTCTAAGCTTTTTTACAAAGGTCTTTTCACTGACATGCTTATTTTAGTTTCCCCCTAAACCTCAATCTCACAACACTACCACCAGCTATCTGAAACATACAGTTCATCAAACTGCCCCAGTGGTTATGATTGTCTCGGACTGAGTCACATCTCCCTGCTTAGACTGCCTGATTTCCTTCCGCAGCCACCACTGCTAACACGCCTCACATCACAGAGCTGCGTTTGATATTTCTCAGAGTTGCAGTTTACTCTGAATGTTTCCCCATGCTGCTCTCCCTCCTGGCATGCCCACTCCTCTCCTGATCTGATTCACAAATTCTGTCTCTTCAAAACTCAAGCAAATTAGTACCTTCCCTTTTTGAATTTTCCAACCCCCACCATAATTAACTGCATCTTTATACATCACTAACTCTATCATATTATAGTTACTTGATTATTTATTTTTCTCTGTAAGCTTGATGGTGAGAACTTTGCTTATTGACTCAATCAATCATTCACATATCCATTTTGTCTGTATGTTGCACGCGTAGTATTTACTATAATTAGGAAAAATAAAAGTGGAAAGATGGGATCCTCACCTTCAAGAACAGTTTGTCGGAGATAGAGCTGTAATCGAAAGTTATGGTGTGTGTATAGACCTTCCACCAGAGCCTCATCTACTCAGGTTGGGCTGGTGGGCACAACTGGATTTTGGGTGTGTGACGGCAAATCATGGGTGTGTGATACTGGATTAGTCCACTGATCGGCTTAGCACAACTCTGAGTGTGGACGATGGGTTTACTGAACAGAGAAGACTCACTGTGGGTGTGAGTGGCACGAACCAATAGATTTGTACGCTAAATGGAGCAAGAAAGGAAAACGGAAGGCTGCTGGTTCCAGTCTGCCACACCACCCTGTCTTAGAGCCAACCGACTACGGACTGAAACCTCTACAAACTCTGAGCTAAAATAGACCTTTCCTATAGATACTGCTTTAAAATGTGAGAATATAATAGTGACCAAGGGAAAGCGATCTGCTTATAAAACCCCACTCAATGTAACTAATAAAATATAACCCTGGAAAAAGGACATGTATTGTCAGCAGCACCAAATCAGATAAAGTGATTCCATGAAGCCATTGAAGTAGGACTTCACAAAATTATGGAGACTTCTGGGGCCTGGAAAATAAGTATGAGGCATAACTGAGGTGAAAGGACACGTCTCTCACCCTCTGCTGAGGAGAGTTTGTTAAATGATAGATTGACTGGAAGTGCAGAACTGGGTGGATGCTGGGGTGACATCTAAATGGGAAATAAGCCTGAAGCGTATCAGGTACAGAAAGGTGCTGGGTTTTCAAAGACAGAACTCTGTATTTCTCAAAATGTGATCTGTGGCTCACTTCACTGTATGTAGAGGGGAGGATCAGAGGGGGACTAAGGGGCAGAATCCTGGCCTCTGTGGGCCCTGGTGATCAGGATGTCAGCAGGGACGGCGCATACAGCGAGTGTGCGCTAAGCTGCAGGACTCCGCAGCTGTACGAACAGTGCACTAAACCTGAGGACGCAGAGCACACTGAGGGGAAAGTTTAGTAACAGCTGATGAAGCGTACCTGTCCTGCCCACATTTGCCAAATTCATTCCATAAATGCCAACTCCACAACAGCACTGTCATGGGCTGGGTACAGTTATGAACAAAAGAGAAAGATATCTGTATTGTGAAGTATAGTTTTCAACAAAGAAAAACACAAAACAAGCAGTTCCATAAATGACAAGGGCCGTTTGTCTGGCAGTGAGGGCAGGAATTGCATGACGAAGTACCGGTGAGATACGGCCTGACAAACATCACGTGTGGCAAAGACTCCCAGCATGTGCGTCTCTGGGGCCAGCAGGCACATAAAGGGCAAGTGCTGAGGGCAAGCGTAGCTCATTTCATCTGTGAGATGGGGAAGCATAGCTGAGCGTGACCGTGTCCTAGTGAACAGAGAGTCAAGAGAAACGGGATGAGGTGGGAGAAGCAGGTAGGGGCTACCTCCGCTGGTTTGCAGGGGCGAAGGGTTTCCTACTACTTGATACTTTCAGTCTTAGAAACAACAGACTACTAGGGAAGCTGCACAAGTTAGTTACTCTAAGCCACGATACGCACTTGAAAGAGGGAAGCGATGGGCTCATATTAGAGTCTTAAGCGAGCTTCCAGGGTGACATGGTTTAGACTCCTCGGCTTCTTCGTATTCCCGGGTGGGGACTAAGTGGAAGAGGTAGAGAGGACATTCATGGAGGGTATTTCTGTTTTGTGAGTAAAAGTGGTTGTTTGGGCCCAGGCGATGACAGTGGAGGTGGAGAAAGGTAAACAGAAGGATATTGGTCAGTGAATTAAGAGACGGCAGAAAAATGGAGGAATTCTGGAAGCCTTTGAGGACGTCTTTCATTGGATGGTGACACTCAGGAAGCCACAGTGTTAACAGAAGTGAGGTTCGACTAGATCAGTGACAGTAAACCCTTCAGAGCTCTCGGCAGTACAAGCAGCCCGCCTCGGCACACGAGCCGTAGGTTTGCCGCTCCTGGACTACAGGAAGAGCAGTGCAATAGAACTGAGGAGTTCACTGCATGAAACCACCAGTCACCTGAGCTCTCTGCTCGCACCCTCTGCGGCGAGTCGCCTCAGAACTGTGTCTTTCTACATGTCTCCTTGGGGACTGCATGGTCTTCGCCTACTTCAGGGCTGAGGTGAAAGACGGCCCACCAGCCCCGGCCCTGAGGCCATGGTAGCCACTATGCTGAGTCCTGCCTGAGCTGATATTTAGGCCCAGCAGGCAAGGGCAGCCTGGCAGGAACTCAGAAGCTGCATTCTGTTATGGAATATACTTTTGTGCTCAACATGATGGCCTCACAGGAGAGGGGCGGGATGGGCTAGAACTCATTTCTTCCTTCAGAATTTGGCCATGTTTGTGTGACATGAAGCCACACACGGAGGTCAAAGCACTGAAACCGCCTGCGGCATGCATTCTGTAGAATTCCAAATCATCATTCTTTTGCTTATTTTTCAGCCAAAGAACACAAATAAGACTTTTTTCTTTCAGGCCATATGGAGACAAAATAAAATATATCCAAGTGGTGTACCTTCTCAGGCTAACCTTGCAACATGAAATAAGAAATAAATCCTACCAGATTCTAGAAGGGTTAGTATTCTAAATATCAGCTCAAATGATGCCAGAATGTCTTCAAATGACTCTTCGAGGGGATGCCTTTAGTTATTGTCTAAGATAACTTCCAAGTCAGTTTTCTGTCCTTCAGCCGTCTTCCCATGTTTTCCTGCTTCTTCCTTCCGCCTCTCTTTTGCTGAAAACCACAGTGATCGCCCAGTTCCCCTCTCGTATCTTGCTGTACCCATCCTCTCACTTCCCCTGAAAAGCGTGCAGGTCTGCGCCCAATTACGGACAAAGAAGAGCTGCTTCCTCTGAGAAAATGTGCTGAACTCGTGATTATCCAAATGAGCTTTTAAACTAGATGGTCACACCTGCAGAATTTCAACCCGGAGAAGAGCTTCCTCACAGGTGAGATCACTTCTGTTCTCATTGCGAAGGGAGAACAGAAGGTTTTCAAATTCAACTAAAAAAACGTGGTTTTTCTTGCTAAATGTAGAAAGAGCAATGGCTCCCCTGTGTGGTGAAGTTTGGTATTTCGCGCTGTATGAACTAGATTCACAGCCCAGCAGAAGTGGGGAGGCAGGTGCTGCTGGGAGATCTGTGTTTTTATCGTGAATAACACAGGCTGTATTTTGCCTTTCAGGGTGGACAGAGCACAACAAAAAAGACAATAGGTAATTTGTAATAACCTTAGGGAAATTTTCTTTTGCAGCCCTTCTAAATTTCAAAACTTGATGAGTGGTTTTCTTTAATTATAAAAATAGAGAACATTACTTAAGGTTATTTTTACTCTTACAATGCTGAAGAGAAAAACAGCCACAAGTCAACATATCTCCTCGGGTACGTGTGATGATGTAAGAATAGCAGTAATTAAATAAATTATTCAATAATATTTAGAATTACTAGTTATTAAAATAAAATAATTATATATAATAATTTACTTAATTATGTTGTTCTTATATAATATTAATCTTTATATATATTAATCTTTATAAATGATCCTTACAAATTGATTTATAATTAATCTTTATAAAGAGAAGTTCTCGTCTCTCAGAAGATGGCATAGAGATAGATACTCCTCAGCTTACAAGGGGTTGTCTCTCAACAAGCTCACAGTAAACTGTGGTAGCTCAGGTTCAAACTGCATCTAACCCATCTGACCACTGAACACCCTAGTTCAGGAGCACAGGGCCCTTAACATTGCCAGTTGTTTCCCCTCACAGTCACCTGGCTGACCAGGGGATGTGGCTCACCGCCCTTCCCCAGAGCCACTAGGGGGAGATGAACTGTTACTGGCTCCTGGGAAAAGATCTAGTCTCAAAATGTGAAATACAATTTCTACTAAATGTGTGTTGCTTTTGCATTATCGTAAAGTGGAAAAACATGGGGACACAAAACACTAAAGCCGAGCAGTCCTGGCTGTGAGAGGAGCACCACCCACTCAGGATGTCTTTCTTCAGAGCCGCTGAAACAGAAGGCAGGCTGAAGGGCCTCTCGGGGGATCTAACCTAAGACACAGGCCACAAAGCAGAAGCAACATTTATTATATGGCACCAAGGGAGAACCACAAAGAGACACAAGATTGTCTCAGGCTTTGCTTCCTGGACCAGCAGCACGGGTGTCCCCTGAGATCTTGGAAATGCAGATTGGGGCCCCACTCACACCCTACATATCCCAACTCACACCCTTCAGGACTGGAGAAGCACTGAGCAGGACAACTGAAATGACTGAGATCCAGCTCTGGGACAGAGATGTTGTGGTCAAATAAAACAACCATGGTTAGAACACGAATCCCAGACTGAAAGAGACAAAGGCAGTGTTCATCTGGTGACTTTCAAGAGAGCTAGAAGCAGGTGTTTATTTATTTAGTGATGAGCATTCATTCTCTTTAGCGATCCTAAGTGAGTCTTTGGAAGAATACCTGTAGTAACAGCACTGGAAATGTCAATATTCGCAACATTTGCTGAACATCTATTATTGCTGAGCCCTGAGCGCATAGTTTATGTGCATTTTTAACTGAACTCTAAAAATAATACTAAGATAAAAGTAAGGTTCAATGAGATTAATACTGCACCACAAAACAAGGCTCCACCAGAAGCCCTAAATCGGGACCCAGAATTCTAACACCAGCTAAGTCAAATTTTGCATGACATGTTGATATATACTAAACTAGCAAAGCAATTCTCAAACTTTAGGATACATAAGAAATAGCCTGAGAAGTTGTTAAAATGTAACACCCTGAGCCCTGATGCTAAAACTCAGTATCAGGGGGTCTAATGTAGCTGCATGAATCTGCCCTGGACAGTTGTGTTTAGTGTATTCTGAGGAGCATGGGTGAACCAAAGAAACTGGCCACAGCAGTGGGCAAAAAGCAGGAGGCACAAGTCTCCTTCTCAGCCCTCAGGACAAACTCTGTGGGTACCTTCACTGTGGACTTCAGGTCTCCAGAACTCTAAGACAGTACTTCTTTTCATTTAAGCTGCCTAGACTGTGGTACTCAGTTACAGCAGCTCCAGAAAATTGACACAAGTAAAAGTTTACGCAGAAGAGTCTGAACACACTAACTGGGGCATTCAAAACTTGCTGACAGTTGATGATTGAGTCCGTGGAACTGACCAAAATATTTACTTGTGAGCAGTAGAGGTTAAGTGGTGCCCGCCTGGACTTTTTGGTCATAGTTGTGAAACTCACCTTAATATGGTTCTCTTCTTGGAGACTTGTCACCTTTGAAAATAGTGATGCAGAATTCAATGTTAGGGAACAACTTTATAACTGGGTTTATTTAAATGCCTTTTTATTTGTTCAGTATAATGAAGAATTTGTAGCATCTAAACAATTTTTTAAATAGTGCTTCTAATGTTTTAGTGTTTTAAAAACACCAAACAACTTTTTTAAGTGTCTTAACTACTTCATAACTTGAAAGGATTCTTCTCTTCTACCCTTTTATTCACAGAGGGCTCTCAGTAAAGAGCTTCGTGCCGGAGCTCCCAAGTGCCCCTCTCCCAGACTGTAGTTCTCGTGAAGGAGGCAGAACAGCCTCCTCGGCATTTCTGATCCAGATCTGCCACCCATTCTCCTGGGGTGGCTGGGGAGTTATAATTTGTCTTTCAATTAAAGGTTATTTAAATTACCATACCTGATACATCAATAAATTTTTCTTGCAATCCCAATCTTCTTGTAAAAGTTACAGTGATTCTGCTTGTCTCACTTCCTCAGGTAGTTAGATACTAAGTTGACTTCTTCTGAAAGGCAAATGGAGTTCAGCTCAGTTGAAAGCTCTGAGTTCTCACTTATTGAAACTGCCCTGTCTCTTATGATCTGCTACCAAGGCCACCGTGTGGACAGCCAGGTAGAGGACCCAGGGCCTCACACTCTGCTCCTTCTAGAGTGGGACTGACTTATACCAACACTAGGGATAGGTGACAGAAGCCTTGGACCTGGACCTCTGACCCCAGTGCTCACTACAAGAAAGCCTGTGGTATCTGCCATTTCTTGCTAAATTATGACTATACACCTGCTACCATCCAGACCCTACGTGCTGGGAAGAGGAGTGCAGATTGCTGCAGGATTAACAGGAGCAATGGTTTTGCCTTGACTCAAGGAAGTCCACAGAAGAGAAAAGATCAGAGAGGGTAGTAGGAACACAAGTTTTGATCCTAAAAACAAAGGTGAGGTCAGACTTAGAAAGATGATGTCCCAACCAGCCACAGAAGAGCAAGATAAAAGTAAGGGCTCTACGAGAGGGAGGCAAAGGCAGGGGTGATCTCTGACTGAAAACAGGAATGTGATTGAGACCTGGTCCTCCGGGCAGAAGGATGGCGTGAGAAACCCGAGAAGATGCCCTAGAAGTTCCTCACAGGTTGGCCCTGGCTGGTAGTGAGTAAGGATCCCTCACCTCGTCTCCCAGGTGGGCCCTGTGTTACTTAGCTTTCTGTGACTAAAGTGACTACCTGAGACAAATAAAATCAGCCTAAAAAGAGAAAAGGGAGTTTCGGCTAAAAGTTTCAGAGATTTCAGTTCCTCACCAGTTGGCTGTGTCACTTTTGAGCCTGCGGCAAAGCAAAATACCATGGTGGGAACACATAGTAGAGGAAGATGCTCACATTATTATGGAAGACAGGAAGTGAAGAGAGAGGAAGAAGAAGAGACTCACATCCCACAGTGCCTCTGTGGGCAAACTTTCAATAGTTTGACAGCAGCCACTAGGCCCCAGGTCTTCAAGATTTCTCTAACTCCCATTAGTGGTAAAGGCAGGAAGCTAAGTATTATCATATAGGCCTTTGGAAAACAGTCAAGACCCAAACCATACCAGGCCCTGGCTGGTGACAAGTGGGGTCTCTTACCTCACGTTAGTAGATAGAGGCCAATGTGGTGGCAAGCGATTCCTGTCCTTATCCGCCCAAGTGGACACTGGAGCTGGCTGGGAGCTCCTCCCCTCACTTTCATAGGTGGACACTGACAGAGTGTAGGTTGGAGTTCTTAACCTCATCCTCACAGGCAAACCCTTGTTTGTTGGCATTAAGCTGTTGTTTTCTTCACCCACGTTCTTCCTGCTTTCCTTAACTTCTGAAGCCTGTCCCCTTCCGGACAGGTATGAACAAATGTCACAAGTAGACTCACTGCAAGTTTTCCCAGGATTTTTCTGCGAAGTTAGTTTGAGAGAATGTTCCCTACATGTAAATTCTTCTGGAAGACTGTGAGTCTAGATTCACAGAGAGTCCTGTTCCCCATTTAGTGGAGAAAAACAAAATCTATGGAAGACAACAGTAACAACAACACACCAAGTAGCTGAGACTCAGAAGAGGGAGAGAGAGAAGAGGAGAAAAGCAACCTCCTCACTGCTTACCCTCTCATTCCTCACCTCGCTTTCCTCAGACACTTTAGTAAATCATGTTCTGCTTAAAAGAATTCAAGTTAACTTCGGTATCTATAAAACGATGGAGTCTTACCTGATAGGAACTGCAAGCAACAAGGCCTGCGGGTCAGACGAGCATAGACGACTCACGGGGCAGTGCGTGCACATCTTTTGGGCTGTGTGACTGCTCTGAGATTGCTCTGTATTTCATCTGACCTATTGCCTGAGCGGCAGGATTAAGCCCAGGCCACTGTGCCTGCAGACCCATGGTGTCACTCCCCAGAGATCCAGGGCTGAGGTGCCGCGGCACTTCTGGAAACCCGGCCCGTTCTGTTGGTGCTAGTATCATTTTGTTGTCAGGCAGAACTTGCAATTTTAATCTGCTGAGGTTTCCAGAATGTATTCAGCTTGAGGTCCAAAAGAACTGGTCGACACACTGAAGAACTGACACCTTTGAAAAGTTCTGTCACTTCTCCAAAGAATAAAGAGTACATTCAATAAAGATCACTTCTCTCTGGCTCTATGCAGACACACACACACACACACACACACACACACACACACACACGCACACCCCGCAGATGCTTTAGGCAAAATTATATCCACTTTAAAAAATATTTTCCATGACAGTGTTCTCTTTGAATAATCACATCTGGTCCTCTGCCAACTGGAAATTTGATGTAACTGAAGATCTTAATCCAGCGAGGGAGCTAAATTCACTGAAAACAGAAGAGAAACTGGGGCAAATGTGCTGTTTGCATTCCTACTGTGAAATAAGATCTGACCCAGTGCAGAGCTGGGAAAAGCTCCCATCAGAGCTGTGGAAATCTTATTTTGATAGGAAATCTGGTTTGAGAAAGAAACGACTCTGCTTGTCTGTCTGACAAGATGGAATCCTTCCTTTCCTGATGTTCTCATGTGAATCCCGAAGCGTGAGTGGCTGGCCAACTGCACTGGCTGGGAGCAAGGTATGAATGTTCTGGGGAGGGAAGGGAGACCATGTGAGGTGCCTGCCTCCATCAGTGACTCCACCGTGAGTCATTAGTTCCAAACTTCAAACCACTCGTGCAAGACAAGTTAAAATTTGGGGAATTACAAAGCTTAAGAAGTCAGGTATGATCTCTGAAGTACCAGATGGGTGATACTTGGCAGTCTTTTAGTAAAATTTGAGTGCATGTTAAAGATCTTTGAAAGCTTTAAAATGATATTCCTGATTTTTAAAAAATGCAACAGAGTTTTAAAAAGAGGAAGAAAATAATCTTTGAAATTATGAAAGAGCCAAGCCACATGAAAATGCTTTTACATGTGACAGTTAAGTAGATCGTGTACTTGCTTGGCCTGGGAGTCATTCAGAGGATTAGTAATCCTGTTGCGGAATGTTTCTGCTTGGGTCATCAAGACAGGCATGATCTTGGAAACTATCTGCTTCTGTGTTTCTTCTTCTCTGTCATTGTTCCCTGTTATGTTTTCTTGACACCATGAGCTGGACATCTTGCTCCGTCAAGCCCTTCCATCATGATATTCCTGACACAGAGATAGCCTGCCATGGACTGAACCCATTGAAACCATGAACCTAATGAAACATCCCCTTCAAACTGTGGGTGTCAAGTATTATGTGCCAGCAATAAGAAAGCTGACTACTATATTATACTTTCAAAATTAAAATTTTATAAATCATTTTAAAATAATGGTCTATATCCTAATTTCATATTAGAATATAAGTAGAATTCGCTATTCTGTATTTACATGAAAAATAAAAGCATTGTAAAAGTCCAAGTATGAATTTGTGTAATGTGCTTAGCTTTTTCTTCAGTAGTGTTTGAGATCATAAAACTCCAAAGTGCAGAATTACATTGGGTTATGTTTCATGTCTGTAACCCACACATTCTAGGAGACATTCTTTATCATCTGTTGCTCAGAAACAAATGTCCAATTGGCAAACGAGAGGGTTTGGGGGCTTCTATGTAGGACAACCTCAACCTGTGGAGTCGGATTGCTTAGCTGGCACTATCTGGGTTCTAATACAGCCATCCAGTATTGAGGCAAAAGTCTTCAGAACATTCTCTCCCTAGTAAGTGCCATCCCCCTCGAATGTACATGTCTTAGCATAGAACTCCCTGACAGCCTGTAGGGCACGTAAATGTCTCTACCCTGTAAACCCTAATCTCCCTGTTGGCACAAAGGAAGGCGTAGGGGCAACCTCAGTGCATTATTTGAGCCACTTGATGTCATAATGTCTCAGGAACAGCAATCTCTAAAAATAGCTTGCAAACTCTAAATTTTTTAAGGAACAAAGACTACAATTAGAAGCTTAGCGATCCTCCTAATACACTTGGTACTAAAAAATAGTTCTGAACAGCAATGGATAAAAGTAGAATTTTCACACGTGGATATTTTACATGAAAAAGAAAAGTGCTTGTATTATACATTTAAAATGATGGTCATGTTCTAAAGATGATTGTGGAAATAATTGAACAACTTGGTGGATATGCTAAAATCAACAGAATTGTACACTTTAGTGGGTTGATTTGTCTGGTATGTGAATTATAACTAATATCATCATATTGAACAAAATAAGCCAGGCTCAGAAAGACAGATATCACGTGTTACCCCTAATATGTGGAATCTGAAAACAGGTTATGAGAAAGTAAAAAGGAGACTGTTATTAGACAGACAGAATAAAAGAGAAAGGAGAAACAGGTATGAGGGCGGGTAATGCGGAGCACGAATATGATCAAAACAGTCACATTGAAAAACCTATGAGAGGAGAGGGGAGGGCAAGGGTGTGGCGGGGACAAGTAAAGTACATTGTGCGTGCGTACAAACCTGTTAAAATCAAAACCTTTTATCTGCACTAATAAAATGTGGATGAGAGGGAGAAAGAGAGGAAGGAAGGGGGAGGCAGGGAAAAACAGAAAGGAAAGACGGGATTTATACTTGACCCTAAATCGGTGGTCTTCAAATGTGAACAAGCCTAAGCATCACCTGGAAATATTCAGCACATCGCGAGGCCTTACCCTCTTATTTCTCAGTCAGTAGTTCTGGGTCAGGCTGAGAACTGGCATCTATGCTAGTTACAGGAAATCCTAATGCTGCTGGTTTGGGGACAACACTTGGCAAACAACTGCTGTCAAACAACAAACCTTTGAAGCAAGACGAGTGCTTGCTCACTACAAAGCGCTATCCACCATCTGCGCAAGGTCTGCGCATGATGAAGCCGGTGTCTGGGGGGTAGGAGTGTGGACCACAGCAAGAGTCAACCTGGCCAGGCCATCCGCAGGTGGAGGTGAGACTCACCCAGCTCTGCAGCTGCAGAGCTACCACACAGCACTAGCACTGGGGACAGGCTTTGGCAGCTTGTTATGAACACCCAAGGACACAGACTATAACCGCAGGTGCCTCAGACTGGAAAACAAGCTAAGCTTGGGGGAGAACACTTTTGCTGTGGCAGCTCACCAACTGCTGCAGGTCCCGGTTCTCTCACTTACCATTTCTCTTTCCGGTATTGGGACATGTCTGCCTTGCAGCCCTATTACAGCTTTTGTTTTATTAACATAGTTTTGCTTTTTACTAAAAAGAGGTATTCCTAGCTGCAAAAATAGACCTTGAATCTAAAAGAATGGCATCCCTGTGCAGCTCTCTCTCTCCCCCTCCCTCCCTCTCTCGCTGCCCCCTCACCCTTTCTCCCCACCTTTCCCCCTTCCTGTGTCATGATTCCACAGCTCACCAGCTGTGTGACCTGGGCCTTCACATCTTTAAGCCTCAAATGACCTATGCCGACAAGGATAGTATGACAATGCTTTGGAAACATTGGAAAGACTAAACGAGATAGAGAACGTCCTCAGTTTAGTGTCTCCTGGGATCTGAACCGCCCATCTCCAGATCAGGGGCTTGCCATCTTGTTCTTTATTGTCAGGGTCACACCCCTACTCTGGGCGCCCGTAAAGAAATGCCCTATAGGTGTTTCTGAGAAGCAGAGGAAAGCACAGTGTCTCCAGATCAGTTCGGGTTTTAACTTGTCACCTCTCACCATGTCTGGCCCCATGCTGGTGTCTTTGGCTGATTATGTCTGTGACTTGCTGCTGTGCCCAGGGCGCCGTCCTTCTCCAGGTGTGACCCGGAGGACAGAGCGCTCCTGAGTAATCACTAGCTGACTTGGTCTCTGTAATAGAGCCGTGAGCTCCTGGAATGACACATGAATGATGATCAGAAAAGTACTTTGTGAGGTTTTGAGCTGCAAATCACTGAACTGATTTCCATCTATTTTCTTTTACAAACTTATAAATTAGATATAGGAAGCTCTAGGAATCCTAGAAAAGGCAGAGTACACCTTAATTATACTATAAGATGTTTCGTAACCACGGCCACTGGGAAGACGTCACAGCATACACACTCCCTCTGCTGCTGCCTGTCAGAGTTTGGCCAGGGTCCCTTGACATGCTGACTACTTCACAGCCACCCTCATTTTCCTCACTGTCTCCTCCGTGCCCCTGTTTTCCACTGAGTCCCTGGGTGAGATGTGCAGAGCCTAAGGTCCATATCAGCATCTTGGTGGCAAAGATTGGAATAAAAGCTTCTGCTTCTCACTTGTGGAGACAAAACCATAAACACAAGGACTATGATTCAGCATCCTAGGGAGCAAGAAATATATGCAGCTAGCTGGATGCACTTCCCAAGACGGCCTTTGTTATTGTTTGGGTTTGAACTGTCCCCTGAAACTCTCGTGGTAAAGGCTGGTTGTCAGGTAAGGGCCTGGGAAGTGACCGGTTCGTGAGGGTTCTACCTTAGTTCACCGCTTACTCCACAGATGTGACCGCGACTGATGGCATTATTGGGAGGTAAGTAAAAACAGGAGAGAGGCCTAGATGAAGGGAGTAGATCGCTAGGCCACAACCTTGGAGGCCACATCTTTCCCTGGGTGCTTTGTCTCCTGTGTGGGCTCCTTCCCTCCATTTGTGTCTCAGCCACACAGGCCAAAAAGCAGTGGAGTCAGCGGGCCATGGACCGAAACCTCTTAAAACATGACTCATACCAGTGAGGTGAGTAGAGAAACACAGGGAATCTGAGCCCCCTTTCAGGCACAGATGCACGTAAAGAGCTCGTGGGCCCAAAGAAATTGGTCAGAACAGAAAGAGTGTGGAGCATAGACCATGGCAGCCAGAGTCCACAACACGCCCCAGTCCTGTACCATAAGTCACAGTAACAGTATTCATTACATTGAGTCAGCCAATGTGGAAATAAAAATAAAGAAATGGGAAACACGAGTCTTTAATTTTGAGCTTGCTATAACCGGAGCCAGCTACCGCCACCTGCATTTTAGCATACAGTCCATACAAAGACAGACATAGCGGGGAGGAAACTTGGTAGCGGAGGGAAAAGAATGTTCCAGGTGAGCCCCAGTGGAGGCTGCTGGCCTGGGGAGCTGGAGGTAGCTAACTGAAAGAGAAGTATTCTTTGTGACAGGTTAGAGGACACACAACATTTGGATTTCTTTGGTTGGTCCTATGTTGGAGGAGGAAATAAAACTAAAGAAGGAAGTAGAAATTAATTGAGGCTATTTGGGGCTGAAATTGTTTAGCTTCCTAGATTGTCAGTGGAGATGGCGGTCTAACTTCCCATGAGCCTGGTTTACAGCAGGGTGGCCTCTGGAACTGTTTATTATAGGTAACAGATTAGTGTCACAGGCAAGATACTACACATTTCCAAGTTAAAGTTGTGTTTTTGTACAATGTCTATATTTTCAGTCCCTCACAAGTTTGACTTTCATGAATCAGATGTACTGAACTGAGCTCAGATATAAATAAATTTACATTAGCTCATAACAGATTTGTGCTTAGAAATTCTAAGCCTCCCTATCTATACTATTGATGTTCTTCGGTCTGGGTGAAGATTGAGCACAGAGTACGAGGAAAATCATAATTAGTATTCTGCAGGTTATAAAAGCTCTCTGCAGGACGGAGTCCTCTTGAGGAAGGAGCCTTACAGAATGGGTTTCCCAAACAAAGCATCATGATTTCCTGCACGTAACTTGTGAACTCTGCTTCCCAAAGACACTTTTCCCAGTGCATTTAGAATAACATTGTTACCATTGTCCCTAAAATATTTCATTCTGTTCCTAATTCTCCAAGAAGTAGAAATGCCAAAGCTGTGGAATAATTCCCTTTGAGCTTTCTTTATATTTTAAATACTTTTCTTGCACAAATCCTCCCCTTCCCTGGTCTCAGAAAGCAGCACGGTCTCTTCTCTCTCACTGGGCAACTCTGCTCTGCGCAGCCCTTTGTGTGTGTTTATGGCCTTGTTCTCCCTCTCTGCCCTCTTTTCTCTAGCAATTGCATGTTCTATCCTCAGATTACCGTATGTCAGTGAATATTCACAGAGCCCCTTTTCTGTGTCAAGCGTTCTCTCAGGTCCTGGGAATATGGAGAGCAATTGGATCCTTGCCTTTTGTGAGAGGATAGTCTTTCCAAGGCGAGAAAGAAGGGTTCCTTCACCGACCTTCCACATGCTGAAAAAGCGTTTGCTGCTGTGGCCCCTGCATATATTTGTCATCTTGCTGGTCAGTAAAATCAAGTTTTCCCAATGAACAGCTGGACATGCATAGAACAAGCGCCCTGTGGACAACCACCTTTTTAAAAACATTAGTTTGTGTTCGTGGTACATAATAATTGCACTCATCTTGGGAAACTGGTACACGTGTGTCGCGTGCTGATAAGTTGACTTCTCTCTGCCCTCTTCCTCTGCTTTTCTCCTCCGTCAGGTACTTCTGTCTGCTTTTAGCCTTCTGCTTTGTTTTCAATCGTTTCCTTTTACTCTTTAAGTTACTTACGAATCTCTTCTGTCTGTCAGATCACGGGGTGTTCAACCTTCCGGATCTGGTTTACTTCACTTAGTATCATGGTATCAAGACCCACCCACTTTCCTACAGATGACTCAAACTTACCCTCATTCACAGATTAGTAGATCTCCCTTGTGTATATATACCCCATTTTCTTTATGCATTCATGCCTCCAAAAACTAGAGAGCCATCTTTAACCAACCACTTCTAAAGCCAAACAAAGTTCACTGGGCTACTGATGCACTGACCCTAGGAAACACTCACCCTCTTTCCCAAGTTAGCTGCTTCCGAAAATCCTTGCTCTCCCAGGGATGGTGATGAATAGCATATACTAATGATACTGTTGGTTTTCAGTTTTTAGTGCTGTGTCACTAGGATGGGGCTGGATCCTGCTGTCCAGCATTAACACAGAGACAACTGCTTTAGAAAGACTGCTTAACTAACACAGTTACACAAGCAAAGACCCTTAACAAGAACTTTTACATATACACTTAACACAACTACATAAACCTACATGCATAGTGGTTCTGGTTTTCTTACTGAACTTGAATTGATAGAGCTTGGTAGTGAGAATGGTTTCAGGGGAACGGCATCTTAAGGATGAGTCCATTGAATTGATTCTTTATTGTATGCATAAGTTTTTCAATTCCATTGGATTTGAAGACGTTAAGGACTCTGCTTCCAGTGTTAAGGGGTCCACTTGCTGGAACATGGCAAACAATTAATGCAAGTTACACAGCCTATCACCTGCACATAGGAGCGACGGGAAGCCTTGGTGATAAAATAGTTATTTTCCAGGACATATTAGTAAAAATAAAGAGTGAAATAGGATGGTTTGGTTATTTGTGTGTTGCAAGACTTGGGGAATGAAAAGTAGTAAGTTCAGAGCTTTAAAGTCCAAGGATAAGTTCAGCATCAGAAATAGGAAAAGCTCAAATGATTGCTTTAAAACACACGCGCGCGCACACACACACACACACACACACATCCTACTGGTGGCTGAGTCACAAGGAAAATTTGGGGTCAATGGCACATAAGGGACAGTTGAAAAGTGCCCTGGGAGAATATGCTAAATAGAGGCATGAGAATTATAAATAGAGGCATGAGAATAAATCTTTGGAATCACAAGTATTGAAGAGATGGGTAATAAATGCATTGAGCAAAACACCTGAAAAGTAGCAAAGAGGAAGGAGGAAAACCAGAAGAAAATGAAATCCATGAAATAAAAAGGGAGAATTTCCAGGAAGATTAACAATGACAGCAAAACTCCAGCCAGGTAAGCACTCGAACATGGCAGTCTGGGGACTCATAGGACTGTGGGGGCCCCTGAGGGGAGACCATCTCTAAAATGGGGACTTTCTTGGTCTTTCTCTTCATAGGGCTTATGTGAGATTGAATAAGGAATTCTTATATCTGGTAATCTGAACAACATAGTTGAAGATAACAATATGTAATATGACAACTATTGTTAATTCCTATCATTTTGTTTGGAAACCCTGTATCATTTTTTTGTGTTGTTTTGTCTATGTTGTTATATTGTTGGTTTTTATTCTCTGTAAAATAAAAAAAACTAAAGACATGTAAAGTACATCAAATGATGCATCCTGAGATACACGATTTGATGCCACACCACGTGCATACTTTATACTTACCTCAGTTAGTACTAAATCTGCACTGCATTCTTTTGGGCCTCTCATAACACCTGTTTTTTTACCTTAACTCTTCCAGGCACCAGCTGGTTTATATAATCTGTGTTACAGTTTGTATGTAGATGTCAACTCAAAGCCCCCCCCACCCCACCCCCGCCAGGCAGGATGTGGAAAGGCGCTGGGGTTATGGGGCACTGTGGCTGACTTGCTGTTAGGAAGCAGGGTCTGGTCAGAAGAGACAGGTAACCGGGAGTGCGGCCTAGCAGGGAGAAGCTCCCTTCTCAGCCACTCCCTTCCCTTTCTGCCTCCTGGCCATCACAAGGTGAGCAGTTCCCCTTTGCTCAGTCCCTTCCACTATGCCTTCCTGCCTTGCAGCCAGCAACTGTGGACGAAACACTGAGCCAAGATAAACCTCTCCACCTTTAAGTTGTGTTGGGTATTGTGTCTGTGAAACCAGAAAGTGGCTACAGCAATCAGAAACAAAAGCTGTTCTAATACAAGCTGCTAGACGTACATACTTTGGTAGGGGTAGAGGGTCATGTGATGCTGCTTATGTAGGCTTTCAAGGAGTGGGAAGTAAATCTTCATGCCAGGATATATGACAGGCACCGCAACTGATTCACCAAGTGTGAACCACAGAGGCGATCTGTAAGAGCCTATCAAGTGAAAATGTACTGCTCAGAAGTCTCACCAGCAACCACTGGAGCACCAGTGGATGTTAGGGGCTTACATTACCCTTAATCCAGCAGTGGTTTTGCTTTTGCTTGTTTTTGTTTTTTCAATAAATAAATAAAAGGAGAGAAAAGGCAAAAGGAAACTAAAGTATATCCCGCACCTTTCCTGAGTGCTACACTGAGAATGATAAATACAATTATTGCGGTATTTTTAATATTCCTGAACCCAATATTTCACAGGACTTGGACAGTATAAAGGTATCATCTTGGAGTCTTAACAAGCATCCAGCAGTCATATTTTTCTTATAGTATTTAAAAAGGCATTCTCCGCTTTTTTGTAGTCACGGCCTTCAGTGGCTGGTATGGAACGAGTGGCAGTGAACTCCACAATGTCTGCTGTGTAGACACCCGCTGGGCCAGGGGCACCAGCTCTGAGAGCAGGCTCACGCTCAGTTCTGTTAGAGGAGAAAATGCCAATTTGCAAAGTTGACAAGTACTTCCCAGACATCCTTAGGAAATGTAACAAGCAAATTTTCAGAAGAGTTGTGCCTCTGAAGCAGTGTCAATTTATGGTTATGACCAGTTGCCAACAAAATTAAGCAAATGTTGTAAAAAAAATGTTCTCAAAATCAGTAAGCAGACAAGTAGCTTACCAGTGACAGAATGAAAAGCCTTGCCATTCCAAAGCTTGTTTTCACCTCAGGAAGAAGGAAAACACAAACTCAAAATACTCAGCCTAGAGAACGTCTGTGTATTACCCACAGGACTCGCCACAAAAGCTCTGCAGAGCCTCCGCATCGCCACCTGGAACGGTCTGCACACGCTGTCCCCCACACCACGTTCACACGCTGGAGGCTCAGCCTTCAGTGTGGAGATGTGACACGGTAGAGCCGCTCACCCAGTTTTGGCCCCATGTTCGCCCACGGCCTCAGGCTCCCAGACGCCTCTGAAAGGCGACTGAAGCATGCGAGTGCGACGGCTGAACAAGTTAGGAGGCCAGGGCCTGGTCAGAAGTCATGGGGGAAGCTTGAAGATACCAACGTCCCTACCCTATTCTGCCCTTCCCTGACAGGCACGGCGTGAGAAGCTTTTCCTTTCCAGGCCTCCCTGCCACACTGTTCTGCTCTGGGGCCAGTGGGTTGAAAACATGACCCAAAGTGAACCTCTGCTCCACTACACTTTGGCCGTCGGGTTTTCTCAGACACTAGAGAAGCACCACCAGAGGCCCCGCCTTCAGAAGACCAAGACAGCTTTCCAGCAACCCTGAAACAGTTGAGGAGAATGTGTTGTTCAGCATGCTTGAGGGTGACCCCAAGCGCTTTCCAGCCTCCGGCCTTGAACTCCCCCCAGGCCACGTACGCCTTCACCAGAGCCCAGCAGAAGCAGTGCTTGCCCCTGAACCTCTGCAACTGGAGCTAAACACAAAAAGCTAAAACCTAGTATATGTTCGTACACTGTCTTTTGTACTTCTTTCCCTACCCTCACTTTAAAAAGCTAAAGTCAGTAGTTTTGCTGTTACATTCATTTTTAAACAGGTGACTTCTGTGTACATGAGGAGACTGAATCTCACATTAGTTCCAAAGCAGATACTCTATTCAGAGACAAAGGTGGAAGAGAGAATCTCAAGGGTTGGTGGGAGCAAGGCAGCATGGGTAGTCACTCTTTAATGGGGGTAGTTTCTGTGTTTTAGAGGTAGACAGTGACTAGGGTTGCACAACCCTGTTAATGTACTTACTGCCCATGAGTTGTACACTTCAAAACGATTAAACTGATTAACTTCTGTTTTATCGTAACAGGAAAAAACCAGGCAGATGTAGCACACTTTTTCAGACATAAGCAATTTATTCAGAGAATTCAAATTTCATTTGGCAAAGTATATCCAGGGGCAGTTTGAAATAATTATGTCCTTAGAAGCAATCACACTTTCTAGTTTATTGGTTATAGCACAGTATCTGAAGGAAAAGCAAAACTTTTTAAAAATACTTGTGTGATGGGGGTAATAATCATAAATATTTGCAAACCAACCAACCAACCAGCTAATAACAAATGAAGTGTGAAACACGGCAACACTAAGTAGTAACCTTTAGGTCAATTTAGTTCTACACTAAGCACCTACTTTGTGCAAGACACTGGGATAGGTGTTGGGGTTGAAGTGAAAGCATAAAACTCACCTAGGTGCAACTGCACTATTTAAGTTTACAATCTAGCAACAATACATATAAAAATGGTGCTGTTAAGTGAGATACAAAAGAAAAATAAAGGCACTAAAGCCATGGAGGGGAATAGTTTATTCCTAGGCAAGGGTGGAGTCAGAACTCACTAAATTTCATGGTGTGCATTAAGCAAGTCACAGCCTAAGTACTGGCAAACCACCTCCACAAAAGGAAACGGTACAGCTCCACCATGGCTTTAAAAAGTGTGAAAGGGGACAGAGCACTCACCCACACAGTTTTTAAAATTTCTCATTATTGTTGACCCAATTTAAGAAATGGATTAACACGAAGTGAGGATGACAAAACACAAAGTTGGAAGAGACAGACAGAAAACACAGTTTCAGTATAAATCCAACCCCTGTGTATACACATGTGCTAGAGTTGTTCAAGTTAACACTGTCAAAGGGCAACATAAGCCCTGACAATGTCACTGTTCACCATGGCAGAATATGGATTCTTCTGTTAAACTAAAACAGTATTAGCTACTGCTAGGAGAAGATATGTAAAAATTAAAAGTCCACAAATGTTTCTTCCTTAAAACACCAATGATCGAGAAGACTAGATGAGATCATTTGAGGACACATAAAATCTTTTTGTAAGCAAAGCGATTTCACAATAACTTAGTATGTTTCTTTTCCTATTTAAGAAAATACAGAAAGAAAAAATCATTCCTGAATAAAAAATGCGTGGATTACACTTCAGAAAGAAATGTAATGGAACATACTACTAATCAAATATCAGTTTATGGTTCTGTAGTTTACACAAACTACATTACTATGTAATAATACTTTAGGGAACTCTTACAAACAATTTGTAACAGTATCTTTTAGTATTATTCATCATCCATCTTAAAGTTTGGCTTGCATTATCTCAAAGGAAAACAACTAAATCACATTTCCCACAAAATTAATTCCCCAATAATCAACTTAAATTTTTTTAAAAAAGAGCTTTACTGATGGTAAATTGGAATGCACGTACCAGCCAGGGCTTAATGAAATGAAACAGAGAAATTACATAACCAGTACCTCATAAAACCACGAACCCTTTTAAGTACAGAATTTGATTCTTCCTCTCTCAGTAACAGCTGACAGAATTATAATCTCTCCTCTTTAAAAATGGCTAAATCATATAACATACTGTGTTAACATTAATAAGCAACTGACATGCTATCATGAATAAAGAACTTTTTTTATCAAAATGACTCTAGGGGACGAGAACAGATCTATTAGCACACTGAAATGATTTTTAAAAATAAAATTCATAAAAATGTTATCCTGGTCTTATATTAAATTAAAAAATCAAAAGATGAACTATCATTTCAGACCTATATACACCAAGATGCCAGTCCTTATAAAAATGTATTTTAGTTTTAAATGCTAGATTATGTAAAAATAATTTCATATCAACTTTAATTTTAATGGTTTCCTCAACTTTAATATTAAAAACACAGAACTTAAATTTTAATGGCCAAAGTTCCTAGTTTTTCCCCTCTACTAAAAAAAGGTTTTGTTTTCCCTTATTAACATACAATGCCCTATTTTTAAGGCACAACTTTTTTTAGGATAAAAATGGAACCATTGGTTAGGTTTCTTTTACAAATAGCTACAAGATAGACTTTCTGTAGGCAATTAAATACAACTTAAATTCCACAAAGATCTAAAATAAAAAATCACTGTTGCTATCTAGAAGCAACTGTCTCATTGCCTCAAGAGGTGGCTGCAGCTAAAGTCACCTGGACAGTCCCGCGTAGCCCCGTCAGGCTGTCTCCGCACAGTCTAACACTGCCACCGTGGTGTCGGAGGAAGCCGAGCACGCTCCTTCCTGCGGGGCCCATCATCCTCTGCACCTATGCTCAAGTCACGAGAGGTAACTGTCACCTTTCACAGCCCAATCGAAACCCAAGTCTGAATTTAGCATCTGAGAGGCAGACAGAGCTGCTGATCCTCGGGCCGGGCCGGGTGCTTGCTCTGCACCCTCCTTCCGAGCCTCCCTGACCTCCCTCAATCGCCCTTCCTACCCTCTTCTCCACTGCGGCCCCCGCACCATCTCCTCTGATATTATTTGCGAAATACTCAAAGGGTGCACCCAACAAATAGTTTGCACAACTGATGCTTAAAAAATATAAACCACAACGCTTTTGTTACTCCATGGTACATCATGAACAAATGATCTGTGCATCACTGATTTAAAATCAAGCAGCACTGAACTGGTGGAGGTCGTAGTGGCAGGGACAAACACACTTCAGGGACAAATATTACCATCTTGTTTGCCCTTATACCTCAGCTGACCCGGGGGATCACAGGAGGAAAATCAAGAGGAACAGGCTTCTGTCTAACTCCTTCCTACTCTCTCTGCTTACATTCCTGAGAGATGGGCAGGAAGAAAGTCTTGGTGTAAAGATTTTAGCATCGGATTAGACTTAACAACTTAAGAGTCTGTGGCTTTAAAGGTGATTTTCCTTTACTTTCTATGGAGTCTCTGAAAAGCAGTGGTTAATTCCGCTTTCATCGGGATTGATCTTGCTCACTGGGACCTTGACCACAGCCTCAGCTCCACCAAAGGTTTCAACAGCCAATCCTGAGAGAAAACGATCACCCAAGAAGCCATCATACAAGAATGTGGGGGTGAACGGTCGTGTGTGCGTGTGTGTGC
The DNA here is from genome assembly GCA_004027595.1 of Dinomys branickii. Lineage (NCBI taxonomy): Eukaryota > Metazoa > Chordata > Mammalia > Rodentia > Dinomyidae > Dinomys > Dinomys branickii. Next base: position 13,232 of record PVLD010007398.1, on the reverse strand, counting down.
GTGTGTGTGTGTGCGGGGGGTTAAACTGGCTACAGAGGGACAAGGCAGAGGGGAGGGGGGAGACACAGCACGGCTGATGGAGGCTGAGGTTATCGCACCACTGCTTCTACTACGATGCCTAAAAATTCAGTCTTCAGTGAGAAACACCCTCTACGTAAGGCCAGGAATTTCGGGAGGTGGCAATCACTACAAGCAAACTGTACGTGTTCTTCTGTTTTGAAAGCAACTCTGGAATTCTAGGAGACAGTACATGCCTCACTTAGGAAGGTGTTTCACTGCTGTTCCGGCACGATCATGTCTCGTATAAATAAATATAAATACTGTTCCTTATAATGTATAATGGCTCTTAGAAATAAAATTTTAAAAATGAATTTATAAAATTACTTACAAATAATTAGTAACTAGACTATACGCCCAAATTATAAAAATAATGTACTTAACTCTCAGCCAGTATCTTCATTTCTGCATGAAACACACATCCTTCACACACTGTTATGAAAAACTAATGATACTAACTCCTCAGAGGTCACAGCTGATCTGAGATAAGGAATACATTCTTAAAAGTGAAATTAAAGCAATCACGTTTGCTAATATCAAAGTACTGCTTCCATTAAATCACAAAATTTCCTCATAGTATTTTTAAACTCTAATAAATTCCACCTCTTACTTGGTTCCATTTCCCTTTGTCCATTAAAATAAATGCTTATACCATAGGGTTCTGGTAACAATATATGCCTTTGCCTTCTTTGCTGAGAAAAAGGGTTTTGAAGTTAAAACGATGAGGTCTCTGATATTCTTTTCACAATTCCCAAGTCCTCTTTTAAATATCAACTGTGAGAACCTTAAAGGAACTTCCACTGAACAGAAGCCTACCCAAAGCATTTGTGTGACTAGGTGCTGGAAACTGCTGGGAAGCGTCAGGGGTACACTAGACTCCATTCACAGATGAGGAGTTCAAGGGTCCTTAGAGTGGTCACTTGCAAACCTAAAGTATGCATTTCTACCAGGCTAGCTTGTACATTCTTTGTTCAATTTACCTCAAAGATAGAAAATAAATACCTGTTTTAGGGCTAAAAATGTTTTAAAAAGAAAAAAAAAAGAAACGTAAGAATCTCCTCTATGTACCAGTGTTAGAGAACACAAAGGCATTAAAGCCGCATGAAGTAAGAGAACGCTCATTTACATGGCGTTTCCAGATATCACATTGAGCAACGCTGCAGGTTCCGATGAAAGCCCATGAAGGGTTGTAGTTATGGCAACACAGTGACTATATCACAACTTTTTTCCAACCATTTTCTGCTGACTAGTTTACATAAAGTAACTCTGGGACTGTGGCTATACTGCACTGGTAGAGCCCTCGCCTAACATTGATTCCTTGGGTTCTATTCCCAGCAACACAAAAAATAAAAAGGGAGAGCAAAAGAAATGTTAATTTTTATTATTGTAACCTGCCGGGAAACTACAGAGTATCTCTAGTTAGTCACTACTTCGAGATTGTTTACATTAGGTATAATTATTAATAGCAAAAGCAACCAGGGCTAAAGCAATCATACTCATTCTTGATACTGAGCAAATCTCTATATACAAACCTGGCAAATCTTTTAAAACTTAGTAAAACAAAGTTCCTGAAAATAATAAAAACTAATTCAAACCATGTTATATCAAGTAATTTTCAATTATAACAGAGTCATTTCTAGTCTTGCAGTGCCTTACAGCGTATTATATCCCGAATGAGAAACTGTACCACAACTGTTAAGTGCTAACCCAGAAACCCAAAACCAGACCACTGAGTTAATGATTAAATGCTGGGCAGGAGGGAAAGGATGGAACCAGGCATCTTCCATAAGTAAAATGAAAATCAACAGCACAATGACAGAAATGTGAAACCTATGAGGATATATACCTTTTTATAAAAACAAAATACAACGCACATAGGGAAAATTACAAATACAACGAAAACTACCATTTGTATTTTCTACTAGCTGGTGAAGCAGTTATTAAAATTTGAAAAAAAATCAATTTAAACTTTTTCTAGTTTAATCCATAGAAATATTCAGTAACATGAGTACAGCATTTGCTGAGTATTAATGAACATGTGGCTTCTTGTGCTTTCTACCTGAATTAGGAGTGGAAGTCCCCAGTTACTTTATTTTCAATGAGATGTAATTGTAAAATTAAACATCTACACAAAACCAGTCCTTCTCAACTCAGTTCTGTATGAAAATACTAACAAACAGTGTGTGAAAATGGATTCGTGTGTGAAAATGGTGACTCATGTAACAATGTAGACTCACCTATAGATTTTAATTCACAAATATATATATGCGCCTCGTGTATGACAACCGTACGAAAATAGTCTCAAAAATAAAGACAATACTTGAGACATGAAGCAACTCATTTTCCCTGATCTTGCATCCTATTAGAGGGAAAATACAGTCTCCGATGCTTCATAAATACTTTAAAAAGTCTGAGATGGCCCTGACCATGCACAATCTCCACCAATCCTCTGAAGCTTCCAGCATTTCCGGTCTGGAAGCTGCACCCTGTAATCGGTTATGCTTATTTATGTCCTGTCTTTTCTAGATCCGGGAGTTTTCTGATCAGAGCTTGGTGATTCATTCTGATACTAGCCAGGAGTCCGCCTTCGATGCCATCTGAGCCGGTGTAGGTGATCTCTTCACCACTCAGCGTGGTCATCTGTCCTCCAAGGGCTTTGAGGATGGCATTTCCAGCACATATGTCCCACTTTTTAATGTATGTCACGTGGATATATAGATCCGCTTTTTCTTGGCTCTTATCAAGCACATCTAAGAGTGCTAAAACTTTATAACCTGAAAGACAGACACAGAATTTAGATCACTGCTCATAGGATTTTAAGAAAGCAGAGTGAATTTTTTTTAACACATGGTTGAAAAGAATAGGACAGGGTGTTCAGGAACTCACTGTACTGTCTTTGTAAAGTGCATGGGAAGTCTAAACTTGTTTTCAAATATTTTCACACATATCAATGCAAACATTAAACTCAATGGAGCAAAAACATGTAGAATCAGACACTTAATTTTTAAATCCCTCATTGTGGTTATCTTTTATGGAGCGACACATTGAGCAGTCTGTGCCGTCCGCGAAGGAGGCGCCTGCTGTATGCAGTGACACATCGAGCAGTCTGTGCCATGCATGAAGGAGGCGCCTGCTGTATGCAGTGACAGATCGAGCCAGTGTGTGCCATCCGCGGAGGAGGCACCTGCTGTACTGAAGCTGAACGGCTTTATGGTTCACTTAAACACTGGGGAAGACCTGACTTAAGGAACAAAGACTAATGCTACCACCTTCAATTTTTTCTGTAAAAAAGAAGAATTTAAGGAATAAGAGTAAATAAAAGAGATGCAGACTAGACGTAGAATCTAGTTTAACTCATCTCTACTGAGCATTTTGGACATTTATCTTTCCTAACCAACCTAAAAAAGAAAACCTAAGGAAGGCAAATACATGCGATCGGCAAACTAAAATTATTCCAGGCTTAAAAGCAAGCAAGCATTACTTCTTCTTCTACTTCTGTGTTGCAAAGATATTCCAACGTGAACGTTTTCTAACTATAATTTGCTATCTACAAATTAAAACTTCTGACGTTAAACAGAACTTGTAACAGGAATCATCAAATGGCCCCTCAAGCCAAATACAGATTCTGGTCTGTTTTTGTATTGTCTCAGAGTAACAATTTTTTAAAAGTCAAACAGCGGTATTCAGCAAAGGCTGTGTGGGTCCCAAGTTCTGAAATATTTATTCTTTGGACTTTTTCAGAAAAGGTGGGCTAAACCTTTGGTCTACAATCAGGTGGTAAAATAGGAAGCTGGGCGGGTACATAACTTTGTTGTTATATGAGACATCTTACATGCTTGATTTTTTATCCTGTCCTCCTAAACTAAGGGACAATTATTTTGAAGTCAGAACACATAAAAAGCAACCATTGATGGTACACACTGACGGGACAGCAGCTCTGTAATACTCAGAAAGAGAAGTCACTGTGTGAGGCTGTTTCTTTCCGGCACGGCCAATGCCACTGAAATCCCACCCTAGTGATTACCACGCAGGACACTGAATCTGGTTTGAAAACACACTTTTCTTTCTCACTTTTTTGCCAAGGATGGGACAAACATATCAGTCTCCTGACACAGGTTGCCCATTGTGGAAAGATGCGCTGGAATCACAAGTGAGGGGAAACATACCAGCACCACCAGCCGGGATGATTATAGTCTGGTTTCCAAAGGTCTGCAGAGCAACCTGCTTGACCATCCCTGAATGGGAGCGAGACACAATGATCCTTGGGGTCTTCTCATTGTAAGCAGAGCGGGGTTTCACGTTTGAGCCACCGTCTACCATTGCCCAAGCTGAAAAGCAAACATACATCAATGGCACTAAAGCTTTAAAGAAAGAAGTCACACTCTTCAGAACTCAAAGCACCAAGTGACTGAAGAAAATATAGTCCTCTACAGATTATCTGTATTTTTCACAAAGGACAATGCTTTATTTTTTCTTCCGACAAATATAACATTTTTAAATAGTAAAATACATAACACATGAAGACCAAGCTGAAAAAAGGCCACGTAACTCTGTAGGCAGAGGAGCTATAAAGCATTTGGCTTAAGACCTTCCATGCCTCAGAGCTTTCCTGGGGTCCTGGCTAAACCTCTACTGAGATTACACTGCAACCTGACTTCTCTGCACCGACCAAGCTTCCTTCCTCCCTGGACAAATCTGACCTAACACACCCTCCAGTAGACATCTAGCATGCTAAACCCTCAAAGTCTGACTCTTGGGGAACCCAACCTGTGAAAGAATCTTAACATTCATGGGTAACTCAAATTCTAAAATTAATTTTTCTCCTATATCATCCCTACTTCTGATATACTCATGGTTTCATTTATTTGCATACTGGCTCAAGTTCCTAAGTCTTTCTAAACAAAATGAAAAGGTAAATGAGTTAGCATTACATTGTTTTATCAGGGAGTATAAAAAGAGAAAGACTTAAGACTTCAAAATGAACAGAACTTTATAGGGGCAAATATAATCCCAGGGATGGCGAGAGATGTTATTCTCAGTTTGTAGGTTTTCTTCATTGCCTATCAAATTACTCAAAATAACAAACTCACTCAATTATACCAATTAGACTGTTGATCTGTCATTCACTATGGCATAAATATAGTCTACCTATATTTATGTGCAGGGCTAACAACGGAATCTTAAAACTGTTCCATAAAACATCCCTGAAATAAGAAGGACCAAAATCCCTATTCTATCAGGCATTCTGAGTACCTGGATATCTGCCTAGAAGGTCATTTCTAAAACATAACAGTTGTATTATTAGATTTTAAATATAAAGTTCTTTTGTATTACTCTAAGCAAAAAATAAGTCACTTACAAAGGTATGAAAATCCATACAGTATCACCTTTTTACCAACAATAGTCAACACACACATACACACACAATACACCCCCCAGTTCAACAGTTTGTCTACAAAGAAAAAGGGGTATAGAGAATAGTGTCCTACCAAAACCCATGTCCACTTGGAACTTTGCGAATGGGACTTTATTTGGAAGCAGAGTCTCTGCAGATGTAATTAGTTGAGATCATCTAGGATTTAAGTTGGCCTTAAATCTAATGACTGAAGTTCTAATACGAAGAGAGGGGACACACAGAAGAGACCACTATAAAGACAGAGGCAGAGGCTGGAGCACGGAGCGACTGCATCTACAAACCGAGGAACACAAACAACTTCTGGAGCCAGCAGAAGGTGAAAGAAAGGAAGGACTTCCGCCCTATCCTGCAGAAAGCAACTTCCTACTAACTTTTTGTTACCATATTTCTGACTCCTTAAATTGCAACAGAGTGAAGTTTCTGCTACTTTAAGCCATCTAGTTTGTAGTAATTTGTTATGACAGTTCTAAGACGCTAATACAGGACAGACCACAGTTTTCATAACTAGTCCAGTACCAAAGCTGTAGAAAAAGTTTAACATGTACTCAAGTAAGAGCAAACCCATGAGCTAGAAGTAATCTACTAGAGGACAGGTTTCACCCAACCAAGGAATGACTGGCAAACCTTTAGCAAAAGCACTGTGGCTAACACTGAGTAAATGTAATAACATACCTGAGAGGGCACCAAAGATAGAATCAACATGGGAGAGTAAAGGTGCCGAATGTGATCACACAGCTGATTGCTCAGAGTCGAAGGACAACACTTAAGTCTGGTAAGTGAACAGCAGAGTTTAACAGCGAAGATCAAAAAAAATATGAATGACTCAAATGGGACAAAGGTGAAATAAGCTGAACTGATTTTAGCGGAGAATCAGCCAAAATGTCTAAAGAAAAGGACTACATAATACTACTATACACAGAAAAAAGGACAATAGGCAAAAGATAATTAGTAAAAGTGAGCAAGAAAAAAGAACACATTTAACTTAAAAGTACTAACTGTAGTTTCTGAACTGTACTGAACATATAAGTTCACGAGATACAAATTTTAAAAAAAAAAAAAACTGTTCCTTTCCACCCACTAAAATTTCTTTTCCTATTTGGAGGTAGTTTGCATTAACTGCTTATTCTGAAAACTGATACATTACAGAAAAAGTTCTTTAATTTAGCCTGCATTTCTAAAAGAAAATACAATTCATATAAGTTCAGCTGATGGAGAAAGTTCAACGTAGTTAGAAAATACAAGGGAGTTGGAAAATCTTGTTTTATAATATCCTTCATAGATGTTAAAATCGTTTAATAAAAAATAGAGCTCAACTGATACCAAAATCTCTCTCTGGGTTACCTACTGATAGCAAGAAAACAAAAATAATTTTGTAACTCAGAGCCCCAGTCATGATCCTTTTAGCACCCGAGCATCACCAGCAGTGAGAAGGTAACGCTGTCAAATGATACAGTCGAGTGACACTCACAAAACAGTGAGATAAAGCCCGAAGAGAGGACGTTCTACAGGAGAAATGAGCTGCTCTCATGTCAGCGTCGTAGGGGTAAAGAAGAACTGAAGTTGTTCTAACTTAAGAAAATTAAACACAGCAACTTAAATAAACAAAAAAGGCATCAGTGACTCGATCTTGGTGTGAGGCCATTGCCAGTGGTACTCCACTTCAAGAGTAACTGGGGAGATGAGACTATCAGGTATCAGTTGGGGAATCACTGTGGGTTCTGTTATTTACTAGTACTGTTCTCCTGTAGAAAGATGGCCTTACAGACGCATATTGAAGAATACAGCGTTAAAATGTGATGATCCTTAACATTTTTCTTAATGTAATCAGGTAAAACAAAAAACAAAAAATCCAGCAATATACGGACTATTCAGCCTACATGCAATATTCATATAATTTTGTTTAAAATTATTCATAACACAAATAAATTATGATAGAAAATGCCAAAATTTCTCCAAAAACTGTCAAAAATGGTTTTTACCTTTCAGTGAACTTACAGTGCTGCATCTCTAGAGGGCAGTATTGTGCAAGCAAATAAAAAGTGTATTTGAAGAGAGAGCAGATTAATTTTGAGTAAGAATTACAATTCAGAATCGGAACTCGGTACAGTTATATGGATTGTTTTTACAGTTACAGGGACACATATAAAAGGCGCAGCAGGTGCTCACATACAGTGACTAACGACGATGAGGTAATGGCGGTAAGGCAGCAGATACAGACTGTAACTAACGGTGGGACCTCGGATCAGGAACTTAATTTTTTCCACAATCTTGGCCGCAGCTAGAATCATGCAAAGAATTAGGTCTGTGAACCGCCGTATCACTATACAGGTAAGGCGTGCTAAAAATGGGCAGTGGGAAATAACACTGGGCTGACACTGTCCTGTACAGAAATGCAACACCACTTATTTTTTAACAGCTACAAATTTCTATTGAAGGAATATATTCAGTGATGTCGTACGTTTAAGAATATCGAACTCGAATTAATTATAAAGTCTCATAAGAATTTTGATAAGCTATTCTCCCATTTCTGCTGTAATGGGAGCAAGAGTATCAGTTCTATTTTTAGTTAAATACGGCTGAACTCTGGTAAACATATAATACTTTACAACTGGTACTCCGCCAACACCAATACACAGTCTGGGTCTGAAAATAACACTCCAGAAGGCAGGCACAATGCAAACAAACCCTCCGTGCAGAAATGAAAGGTCAGCCAGACTCCTGGCCATTCTGATTCCTTCAGTGTTTGCTAACGGGCAGGTACTTTTATGTCCTAAGACATCAGGCAAGTAGTAAACGACACCACAGAGGACTGACATTTCACTGCTAACTGCTGAGGCTGTCTCTAAGACGCCCCTCACAGTCTCCCGTGGTCCCAGGTGGGGCTCTTCGGAGGTGGCTGACCCGGGGTATACACACTCAGGTTAAGGGTGTCACACCAGGATTGAGGGTGTGCTGCACGGTATCGCTCTGCTAACCGGCCTAGCACACTTCTGGGTATAGGCAGCCCTGCCCCAGGCACAGGTGGCACCACCCAAAGGGCAGCAGCCAGGATGGGGAGAGGGAAAGGGAGGCTGGCTGCTGCCGCCTCCTGCCTGTGTTGCCCCGGACTATATCTCTTCTGCCACCAACTACAGACTGAAACCTCCACACTGGAAAATAAAATAAAACCTTCTTCCTCTAACTGTGGGTGTCTGCTATTTTGTCTCAGCAAGGAGAAAAGTAACTAAGATGCTAATTTAAGAAGACACTTTGGAAACAAATTGCTAAGCATTTAGTTTCTTTATTTCAGGTGGTCAAGCCTATGGGGGGTGCACATTATTAAAAGTATAAGTGATTTTCAAAATGGGCCCTATATTATCCCTGCCTTCTCTGCAAGAAGGGATGTGGAAACCCCGTCCCAAAGGACGGGCCTCTGTTTGCCTGTCTGGTATCAACTGCCTCTCTTTTCCTCTACTGAAATTCCATTTTCCTTTTTATGGGGGTATAAGGAATCGGATTCAGGACTTTGCACTTGCCAGGCAACCGCTTGTTCCCTTGCGCTATCCCCGCCCCCCATTCTTTCTTTAGTAGCAAGCTCTGTTTACAGCTAAAGGTGCCATGTGACCCTTAGTCAATGTTCACTAAATGTAGAGATTCAATGAATAAGGCTTCGGGTTTCAAGTTATTTTTTCTCGACATGAAAAATTCTGAGGTAGACCCTTTGTGCCTCTTTCTTCACCTTCATCCTGCCTACAACGTAAATCATGGAAAAGCAGAGGACTCATCTTTATGAGCATGCAAAAAGCTCCCTTCTAATGTAAAGAGGGGAGAGGAGGTAGACTCTTGAGGTCACTAAACCACTTTCTGGCCACTCTGTGAGTGAGAAAGAGAAGCCCCCTTGCTTGCTGAACCGCTGTAATCAGATTTACTTTCTGTGAAGCTAAACGCAATCCAAACCGATTCACACAGAGGCCAGGAGGTACACTGTCAAAAACAAGGCTTCAAAGTGTAAAGCTCTGAATTTAACCTTTATGTGCCAGTTTCTTAAATATGAAGTCCCTATAATGCTTACAGCCCTTCAGAATTATTTTAAGAATACAAGAATGTACAGCAATGTACCTCAGAAACTGAAAATACTAAATAACTGGAAGGTCCTGGGAAGGAGTGATTAGCCCTACAGGAGCTATGTGGTTTTCCTGACGGCAGATGCTAAGCCCATTTTCTCATGCACAGGGAAAGCTAATGCCAAAGGTTTTCTGTGCCATACATTTCTCAAAGGTTCAAATGAAATGTTATTATGTATAGTAGCATTATACATACTGCAAATTGTTAAACAGTATACAAATGTTTAGAATGCGATATTACTATTATAGAAGTGTGACACACTAATCTGAATACAATCTTTGGCACTCAATCTACCACAAACGTAGCTAGATGCCGTGGAAGAAGGCGCTGAATTTCCGACTCTTCCCTGCGCATCTCAGTGGGAGTACTGATTTGAGTACTGATACCCTCTCTTCTGTACTACACTAAGCGCAGAACACAAAGAAGCTGGATTTCAGCATCCACTTCCTCTATTTTCCTTGAGCAAGAGAATCCTTGAAATTTTGTTTGATGGTCACTGAAAATAAACACAGCACTTCACAGCCTTCCTTGTGACTGGCTTTTAGCTATATTCTCATCAATGAAACACAAGCAACATGAGTGGGCTGTGGAAAGTGACACACGTAACACACAAGTCACACCCTTGTGGGGAACGACCTCTGCTTTTACTCCCCACTGGCAGCAAACAGAAAAGCGATCCAGGCTTAGTCACGCCCGGAAAAGCAGTGAGCGTTAGGGAAGCAAAGCAGTAGGGACATGCGTACATGGCTAGTCTCAAGAAGCTACCATGGTAGCCCTGGACTGCTTGTACATCAGCTGGAAAAGAAGAAAAAAATAAGCTGTTTTGTTCAACCTCCTATACAATTCAGTAAGGATTAAAAAGAAATATGGAAAAGTAATCCATACACCACAAAGCAGTTATATAACCGATCTTAAGGTCCAACATCATAACAATGGCATAAACCTTTCATAGCATTCAAACTATCAACTATCAGCATTCAAACTGATAGGGTTTTGAAATACAGAATCAATACCTAAATATACATTTAGCGTACCTGAGACCAGTTGGAATATGGAGTCTATGACATAGTTATTTGAAAAGGCAAATAAATAACTTTACAAAAATTAACTTGTCTCTATTTCTTCCCAACTAAGACTTTTTTCTTTTCTTTTTTTAGCAGTCTGAGGGTTGAATCCAAGACCTTCACAATGAGCTATCCCCTGAACCCCTTTATTATTTCTTTAAAATTGTTTTACTTTGAGAGAAGGTCTCCCTAAGTTGCCTGGCTTAGGCTTAAGCTGACGATCTTATCTCAGTCTCCCAGAGCACTGAGGGCCGGGATTGCAGGCCTGCAGCCCCCGGCCCGACTCAGACAGTCTTCTTGTGTGGTCAGCTGCACCTCCAGACGCAGTGGGGACAGCTAAGTAAATTACAGTGGTATAGAATGCCCAGTGCATCAGTTCCTTAAGACCACTGTAACAAATCCAACACAAACTGCCTTACAGAAAGAAATGTATCTTCTCTTCCCCCGAGAAAGGAGGCTCTGGGTAGAATCTGTTCCATGCTTCTCTCCTCACTTCCGGGGGCTGCTGGCAATCTCAGCTTATTCAAGGTCTCTCCAATCTCTGCCTCTGCCTTCACACTGTCTTATCCCACACACGTCTGCGTGCTCTTTGCTCCTTATAAGGACCTTCTCCATTGGTTTAAAGTCCCATCAGGCATGACCTCATCTTGCGATACCCGGTTTAACTTTCTGGAGTTTTAGTTTTGGTTTGATTTCTTACAGTGCTGGCAATCAAGTATAGGGCCTTGCATATGCTAGGCAAGCCTTCTACCAGTGAGCTGTATCCCCAGTCCTCTGGTTATTATAGACTGAATTGTGTCTCTCGCTCAAATTATGCAGAAATCGTAATCCCCAGCACCTCATTATTTGGTATTATTTACAAACAGTGTCACTGTAGATCTACTTAGTTAGGATGAGGTCATACTGGTGAAGGGTGGGCCCCTAGTCTAATGTAACTGGTACCCTTTTAAGAAAAAAGTAAGTACAGAAATAAGAATACAACGGAGAATGCCATGTGAAGAAGAAGACAGAGACTGGAGGGACGTGTTTACAAATCAAAGAACATCATGGACTACTGGTAACACAACAAACACAAACAGAAGAATTGTCTCTTACAGATTTTGGGGCAAGCATGGCTCTACCAACACCTTGATTTGGGATTGCTAGGCCCCAGAACTAAAAAAGAGACTAAATTATTATTGTTTAAGATACAGAGCTTGTTATCTTTAACAGCAGTCCTAGCAAACGAACACGGGTTACGCTTTAGCCCTAACAGGCCCCCGTAGTCTCAGTGTTCAGATGTAGGGCCTATGCAGAGAGCGTGGGTCACAGGCTTGCTCTCCTAACAGGGCCCCGCAGCCTCAGTGTTCAGATGTGGGGCCTATGCAGAGCGCCTGGGTCACAGGCTTGGTGTCCTCGGCAGGTTGGCCTGCTGCTGAGCTCTGCTGCTCAGCGTGCCTCTGCAGGCAGGGCCGGGTACCGGGCGTGAGTTGAAAGGTACATTCTTGTCTACATCCTTCTTTTCTCTTTGCTTCCTAACTGCCACGGTTGAGTGGCTTTCCTCTGTCAAGCCATTTCTGCCTTGGAGCCAGCCTACCATGGACTGAACATTTGAGAACTATAAGCCAAAATCAACCTTTCCTCCTTTTTTTTTTTAACACTTTTATTTTAAAAGTAAAAGAACAAAAACATATTAACAAATGTACACAAAGTAGCATAAGAATAGTACAGTCAAAACTGAGTTACAGACAAGGTGACAGGGAATCAACAATGGTTGTTGCATTACATATTGATAACTTCGAAGTATATACTCAGGAAAACAGCAATAGACATGCAAAATTGATCAAGCAAATAATCATCAACTATTCCTTACAATAAAGTGACCTAAGTCAGTAGTACCACTATGTTAGATATGCTGCATATACATACATACTTACATACATACATAGATAATTATCCCTTCCTTCCTTTTTCGTTTTTTTATAGAACTTTTTTAAAGTGTGAAAGAAAAAGAACTGTATCAACAGAAAAAGAGGAAAGCATTACCAAAGATACACAAGGTAGCACAATAACAGTATAATCAAAATTGAATTATAGACAAAGCAACAGGAAACCAACAAGAGTTGTTGCATTACATATTGATAACTTCAAAGTGTATGCTCATGAAAACACATATAGACATACAGGATTGATCAAACAACCAGTCATCAACTATTCCTTACCATTAAGTGACATAAGACAATAGTAGAACCGTGTTAGCCATCCCGCACATATGTATACACATACATACATACATACATATTTGCCTCTTTTCTCCTTTCCCTCATCCCATCTGTTCTTTACATTTAAACAGATTTGTTTCATATCTCTTAGTTTCTATTCCCACCCTCAGGTTCTTACACCAGTGATACAGTATGTTGCTTGCACATATACCTCTGATTTATTTCACTTATGAGTATGGTGTCTAATTGTGACCATTTGCCTACAAAGGCCCCAAATCTGTCCCTCTTTACAGCTGAGTAATATTTCATTATATAAAAATGCCACAGTTTTTTAATCCAGTCCTCTGTGAACGGACATTTGGGTTGCTTCCACAATTTAGCTATTACAAA